>JAVFBX010180858.1:0-14541 GCA_034783855.1 Mopalia kennerleyi
TATTCGCTGTTCCGCGTGAACTCTCTGTCTCGCTCTTGCGCATTAGTTCATTTTACTTTAATGGAATAGGACACAGCTTTCACGATTCTTAAGGAAGGCATCAAATATAGTTATTATATCAGCAATACACAATTACTCTAAGGGGTTTGTAACTTCCTGCAAGTCATTTAAAGTATTATCGAATTTTAGGATCAGTATGTGAAGGAATGATATATATCTTTTAAATCTCATATTCGTTCCTGACACACCATTGGTCGGAAGGAAATTTGTAACGGAGAGTTGAACACTCGGAAGGCGTTGAAATAATGAATGAAATAGGAGGAAACCGATCCTGATAAAGGCAAACCATTCATCGGCAAATCCTGAAAGCTTATAGTGAGTTCCGGATATATGCTTCCCTGATGATCAGTCTAAAGTCCAAGGTTAGAACATTCTGGACATATCTGATAATACACTGAACTATTTCTGATTTGGTTAGATTTTGTTTCCTCGGTTCACGCTTGAATAAAACCCAGACTCAGTTTCCAAACTGGTCATGTCATTTGAATTGAAATTGAAAACGAATATAATGCGCTGTCTGAGCTGAGAAGATCTTAATAAACAGCAATGATATACGTTTCGAACGACATCGAGAAGTAGGGAAACATAATTATACAATTTCTAGATAACCACTTTTTTTTTTTTGGTGATAGAACACAACGTTCCGATACGTATGTCTGTATCGCCAGCAGGTGTAAATTGACTAAAAGGAGGAGAGGCGTAAGTAGTTAAGTAGTTAAGTAAAACAAGGTCAAATATTTTAGTGCACACTGTAAACCATAACATTAGCTAAGATTTAATACTAACATGCTACATGAATAATAAGAGGATTAATGTTCCAAAGTAACTACCTTTGTAATTAAATGTCTGGAGTTGAAAAAGAAAAGAAATAATCTGTGCTGGAACCATAATGGGGTAAAATAGAGTGATAAACATGAAACAAATAAATTCTATGGTTTGCGGAAATATTTGAATGTAAAGGGAAAAAAAATTAGGGGCAGGAAATTGATATAAGATATACATGTATGCTAGCTACCAAATAAATAACGATGGGAACGAAAAACAGATTCAGCGTTGATTAGTTCTGCTTCCCTTGATATAAAGTATGGGTGAATATGGAACTAGAGGGTGTAGGGGGAGCGGGATTGGGAGTTGGAAAATAAGCCTAACTAATATTTGAACCCGTTCCATAATTTGGGTAACGGATGTCCTTCGATTTTGAAAGGCTAGCGCCTCGTGTAGCATACGTTTCTTCCAATTGTTTGTGGTAGCAGAAACAGTGTTCACATTGTCCCACGGGATGGGGTGATTGGGATGAAGGGATAGGTGTTCAGCCACTGCAGACTTTTCCAGTATGCCATTGAGGGCTGCTGCCTGGTGCTCCTGATTCGCACGGACAGCGGTCTGAAACTTTGTCCTATATATATGACAATCATACAATTTATCTTATAGACACAGCCGTTGGGGTCCTTCCTTATTCCATCCATTTAACCAGTAGCTCCTATCGCTGATTTTAACGTGGATCCTGCAGAGAAAGACACATCAATGGGAAGGGTTTGTTGTATGATGTTTTATTTGCCAGCTGGTTTGTCCAGTGTATGGAATGGAAATCCCAATAGGTGAATCATGAGTTTATCTAGAAGTAGGAGGTGATTAGATGTTTTTTGTGGCTTTATAGACTGTGTCAGGAGGGTACTGATTATAGATTATAAATACTGTGTTTAGGTGGGAAAGTTCGGCATCTAGATTTTCTTTTTCACAAAAATTGAAAGCTCGTTTTGCTAACGTAGGTACTATACCAGTTGTCACACTTTGTGGGTGGTTGAATTTTTGGTGGACATATTGGTCTGTGTGAGTTGGTTTATGATACACAGATGTGACAATGATATACGTCAATTACATACAAATGGATTTCATTCCTCGGTTTACATTTCCAATGAAAAGCCACGTTACTTAAAGCAGGAAGTGGATGATGTGCCTTGATAGTCACTCCTTGTCAGTCCGCTTAACATCGCATGACTCGTTTCTGTAGAATCATTACGCTAGGTTCTGATAGGTGTTAGAATGTGTACCAGCATTGAGCATTTTGTTTTACCGGCGTCTGAATACAGTGTCTATACCGGCGTCTGAAATACACTGTCTACACTCTTAAATAAATGAAGTAAATTTCAAATTGCCCTAAAATATGCCAATTTAGTTAAGTGCGTTACGTTCTGGACTCAAGCCAGATAAAAACTCTACCTTCTCTTTGTCATAATCGGTAGTGTGTTGTGTGCACAACATTTGAGGACTTCCGACTGGCTCATTGGTATTAAGGAGCCCATTTATGCTATTGTTTTTGTGGTACGAGTTTCGACAAAACGTGGGCTGGGGAGTGAATAATCACACAGTTAAAGCAGATTGATTCCAAATTAAAAGAGAAAAAGTAATGGAGTAGACGCTTTCGAAACGAAGGTCCAGTGTGGAATATAAAAATTCAATGATACCACATCACTCAATCACAGTCTAAACAAAAGACAGAATGATTTGTTATCACATTAGAATGGAGCCATTATAATAGTGCGGGAAGTACTTTGTGAAGCTTAATTATAATTAAGCAGGTAGCGACTTTTAAATGTGACTCCACAACAGTTCTGGAATAGATAAGCCCTATGTGTGATGGAGACTGGAAGAGGAGTAAATCAGACTATTTTCTATAGAGAAGAGGAAACGTCAATAATTTTAATATCATCATGTGTTAGATCGAGACATTCGGTATTCAATGAGAGAAGCGCGAGCTGAATATCATGATGTGTTAGATCGAGACATTCGGTATTCAATGAGCTAAGCGCGAGCTGAACATCATGGTGTGTTCGATCGAGACATTCGGTATTCAATGATCGAAGCGCGAGCTGAATAGCCTATCATGATGTGTTAGATCGAGACATTCGGTATTCAATGAGCGAAGCGCGAGCTGAATATCATGACGTGTTAGATCGAGACATTCGGTATTCAATGAGCGAAGCGCGAGCTGAATATCATGATGTGTTAGATCGAGACATTCGGTATTCAATGAGCGAAGCGCGAGCTGACACATCAAATGTTGGGGGCTGAGACATCATGATGTTTCCAGTACTTCCTTTTCTTATACCCAATGTATTTGTTCCAGTGGTTAAGACAATTTTATCACAGGTAAACATAGCGAATTAAATTTAGAATGTGTTTCCAGCAGTCAACCTTAACCCGAACATTGGCGCTTATTTGTTTCTTTTAGTAAGTCGGGCATTCAACTGGCATTTGCAAACACACAGCCCGAATGCTGTCTGTTATCCGATTTTGACGTTCAGTGGATTTAAGCCGACGTCTCGCATAAACGGACACCACACAAATTTACTGTCGCAAGTTGGCCTATCTATACGTAGATTAAATCGTTCTGAACATTTCGAATTCATTCGTACCTGTAATTAACACGAATGATCGACGTAAACAGCAACTGAAGTTTAAACATCTTTGTCAATTCGTTAAATGTTTGTTTCATTGTTTTAAAAGTATGAAAATAACACATGCACAATACATGATTGACGTTTGCTTACGTCACTGTAAATTTACATATCTTTGGCGGAAATTTCAAAATTTGTGCACGATTTAACCTGATCAGTGTCGATTTCTCTTGAATACTTCATCGGAAGGTGAACCTTGGTGCAGGATGACAATCGTCAAACGGAAGTGGAACCTTGGTGACGGATGACAAGCTTCACGGAAGGTGAAGCTTGTTCAGGGATGACAATCGCCAAACGGAAGTGGAACCTTGGTGACGGATGACAAGCTTCGCGGAAGGTGAGGCTTGATCAGGGATGACAATCGTCAAACGGAATGTGAACCTTGGTGATGGTTGCCGATCGTCAAAAGGAAATTTGTTTGAGTTCAAGCGGATTTAGCTCCAAATATGGAATTTTGCCGATACTTTTAGCTCAGATGAGAAAGCTGGGATAAGGTCATACTACCTGCAATTATTACTGTATTACCTCCCGATATATTCATATCACCTTTTTGACCTGAATGACAGCCGAGCTCTGTGTGCTAGGGAATGGCAATATAATAAAGGAGTCGACATCAGTGCTGGTTTTTCTCAGCTACAGGCAACCTATGCCAGTACATCAGTCAGGACAAGCCGCAGGTGGCTTATTCCGTGTATTGGCTAGAGGAGCCGGTCAATACCAACACCCAATTGGAGTCGTTCTTTCTGCTTTGATTGTTTCTGTTGTTTTTTGTTTTGTTCTCTAGTTCTATTATTTTGTTGTTGTTTTGTTTTTTACAAAAGCCGTGTTACCATTTAGGCCTCACTCAAGTCCATAGTCCATACTTCTCTTTGTAGCTGCTTCTCCAATTGAAAAGTTCAACAGAATTAACGATTGACGTCACCGGGGCCTATAAACACCGTCTTAATATAATACCAATTACAAGAGTGAAGAGATTTCGTGTGTGAATATTCAATATCTTTTCTAACGTTGAAAAACCCACTACAGATAAGATATAGTTAAAGAATGCAAAAGAAAAGAATTCACGGTTCTCGAATACAATTAATTTTAGTGTTTGTACTATATTTGGTTTTAGGACTAAATGACCTGTAAATAAAAAGCTGTTTTACTCACTTGTCCCTCAGGGCATCTGAGTGAACATAACTGCTAAGTCCACGTTAGATAGGTCAACAAAAAACTTAGTTCAACACAAATAACCCATGCACAAGTTACTTTAAATAAGCCATATATGTGCATAATCCTGGCAAACTAGGATGTTATTATATTTTATATAACAAAATTGTCAAATTGAATAAATGAAAAATTGTCAAAATAAACATTTTTGATGGATCGAGTATATTTGATTTATTTTCATTTCGAACAATATTCGCATTTATTATATCAATTGGTTGGTTATTCATATATCTCTCAAGGATGTAATAATTTAATGTAGATTTTCTGAGAATTTGTAATTATCATATTTATGTCTGACACAAGCAATTCTCCTAAAAACACAAATTTCTCATAAGTATTTCTAAGACACGTAGTTCTGAGACATTCAGTTAATATATAACATCTGAGACTAACGTATCAGAATTTATTTACATTTATTATATTTATAAGATCTCAACATATTTATGTCAGGGTCACTTTTCTGAATATACGTTTGCTAAATATATTTTGGCGTGATATATTTGTGAACGAAATACGCATTTACTACATTTATTTAGGCGGGACGTATTTGTGAACGAAATATGCGTTTACTGTATATATTTCAGCGCGATAATTTGTGAACGAAATATGCGTTTACTGTATATATTTCAGCGCGATAATTTGTGAACGAAATAAACATTTATCACTTTCATTTCTGAGACAGATATTGAAACACATTTTTCATGTAAAGTGTAAAGACACCCTTTTCTAAAAGCAATGAACATGTTACATAACCTAGCTATTTACTGGATAAATGCATGGGATTTTGTTTGGCCCAAGCACCGCTTTATTACCTAAGCGAACCACAGCAGTATACTATACGGTTATTAGCACATTGTATCTTTACATAGATACACAATTTTAAGAGCTCGTCTGGCAATTTTCTGTTATTTTTCTTGACCAATATGGATTATTATATGAGCCTTAAGCGTTTGGATAAATTTAACACAATAAAATTCTTAAGAATAATTAACCTATACGATCCATTTTCTTAAAAAATATTTTTATTAAATCGATCCGCTTTTCGGGCGCTTTATATGTTACAGCAGCTATATTCAAACCGTTGCAAGGAGAATAGACCAATTGGATTAGACTGTTTTATCATTCTTGGGAATTTGATTGTTTAAATAATTATCCGGAACGGGCAAGGCTTACTAAAACATCAATATTTTTTGTGAATAACGGACTTGCTGAGGAGGAGCTCTTGACGTTTTACTTTCCTTGAAAAGATATAGGTTCTACCCATGCCCGTTTACTTGTTGGTATTACTCTTAGGACATCTGGTCTTAAATACAACTGACATCTTTGTTGAGACATTAAAATCAGTATCTATTCTTCGTATACGGTCAAAGCGTATTGCTGTAGAGACCTATTAGACAGATTGCTCGGATGTAACATTGCGCTTTGCCGTCACATGTTATACGCTAACCTGATAAATAATATTGAAGCTATACAAGAAAATACCTTATGTATACATACTACAGCTAAGTGTATACCCAGCATAGTGTTAGAGATATAAATAATTGAAATATGTTAAGGCTTTGTATAAGTGATATAAGGGATTCGTTCAGGAGATACACTGTAGCACAGTTTCTGGTGGTCAGTAAAATCGATATGCTGAGAAACGGAAACTGGACTGCATTCAGGAGTGATAAATGGCTAACTGGGCAGTGTACGCGACACTGAGATCTTGGAGTGGCCAAACCATGGACTCTTGATTGATTATGAAATCCAAAGAGAGTGGTCAGGTTTTCTGTTCATCCATTATTAAGACCCGAGAACATGCTGACCGGCCGACCTAACTAAAGGTCATGTTTTCAACGCTTTTGTAGGTCAAGTCGAACAAGACTTGTTCAACAATCATTTGTCTTGGTGCTTCAGGTGGATATAAGCAGAGAATGCACTGTGTCGGTTTAGCAGCAGAAGGGCTCACATTGGACACGGGAGGAACAATTCAACGCATCGATGATTGATGCGTGTAATTTTTGTCAGATAAAATATCAACCAAGTAAAACCTCTAGCTGATTCCCATATAAATTTGTTCCCACGAAAACAAGTAATAAGTCTTGGTTTTGATCCGGGGTGTCACTTAAAGCCGTATAATTTATCGGAAAAGGGGTTGAGGGGAGGGGCAATATACTTCATAGAACCCATGTCAACGTGACATAGTTTTTTCTCTAGTGATGCTGATCACGGTGATGCTAATCACGTTAGGGCGTTCCCTGTCATGGTGACCAAAGATGTAACATGTTCACAAATGTAAGACATAGAAACCATGTCATTGGTTTGCGACCATCAACCTAATGGCTGCTGAGAATGCCAATAATGCACGCGGATTAAGAATGGTATAAACATTGGACAAAGTGTGAAACAAAGACAAATGTTTGCACTATACCAAAGGTAATTGACTTCTCAGTTCAAATCGGTATTCGAACAGTAGGGACACCACAGCTCAGCGCCGTGTACGAACAGTAACGTGACTCCTTAGCTCAGCGTCGTATACGAATAACAACGTGACTCCTTAGCTCAGCGCCATGTACGAACAGTGTCGTGACTCCTTAGCTCAGCGCTGTGTACGAACAATAACGTGACTCCTTAGCTCTGAGCCGTGTACAAACAGTAACGTGACTCATCAGTTCAACTCGGTATACGACCGGTAACGGGGCTCCTCGGCTCAGCGCAGTATACGAACAGCAACGTGACTCCTTAGCTCAGCGCCGTGTACGAAGGGTGTCGTGACTCCTTAGCTCAGCGCCGTGTACGAACAATGACATGACTCCTTAGCTCAGCGCCGTGTACGAACTGTAACGGGACTCCTGAACTCAGCGCTGTGTACGAACAGTAACGTGACTCTCCTTAGCTCAGCGACGTATACGATCAGTAACGTGACTCCTCAGTTCAACTCGGTATACGACCGGTAACGGGACTCCTCAGTTCAGCGCAGTATATGAACAGTAACCTGACTCACCTCAGCGTGGTATAGGAACAGTAACGTGACTCACCTCAGCGTGGTATAGGAACAGTAACCTGACTCACCTTAGCGTGGTATAGGAACAGTAATCTGACTCACCTCAGCGTGGTATAGGAACAGAAACGTTACTCTCCCGCTTACATAATCGTTCTATTAGTATATCCAAGGAAATCCGTAATGTTACAAATTCCATGTGCATTAAATCTATTTCCTGATTTCCTGAGCTGATATAGTTTCCCTTTTTTAAAAAGATACTGCTGGGCGTGAGTTCAGGTATACTAAGTTTCATCTTAAAAAAAATTGTGCTATCATTGTGCTATATTTCTTGTTCAATATTTTTTGTCAAGTATATTTCTTTCTTTTGTTCACTAAAACAGATTTCGGTAAAGATTGTAAGGATACGATATAATATATACGGAATTTAGGTAAATCAAGATTTATTTCAATCTCATTTGTTGGCACTCACAATTTTTCGTTTCAGAAAACGAAAGTATATGTGTTTAGGTAAAGGTTCAAAACAAACTTTACTAAGTATGTAATATAAATAATAGTTAAAGTCATTTATATGCGTATGAAATCTGCCAATACCATGCAGTTTGATAATCGAAAAAGGCTTGGAAAGCTAGGCTACGGTTCACCTGGGACTAACATATACACTACTTTTTTGCACAACATTTTACAGGATTGAATGGTAATTTTAGCCTCAGGTAGACCCTAATAAAAGACCTTCTTTGTGGACATTTGTGTCACCATATCCAATCGATGTAACCCACAACAGTACAGTATACATGATAATCTGGCAGCTAAAGGCCTACATATGCAGCTCGCAGTTACTATCGATCATCATTTACCTTGTTGTTCTTGCCAAGGGTTTATTTGCTTTAAACACGTGTGTGGGAGTAACAGCTCGTATCCTCAAGACAAATATCTATATATACAACCACATTAACAATGGCCGATGGTCTTTCCGGGATGTTTATAAAACTAGCTATTACTCGTCTAGATTTGTTTAGTATCATATCACTATACTTTACCTCTGTCTCCAATCACCTCAAACAAAGTATAATAGTATTATTTTATTTCCAAAAGTGAATCCATCTGGCACAGGTCCTGGAGGCCAATTATTTTAAACCATAATCATAAGCATGTTCTAAATCGCTTAGACCTGGTGATGGATAGAGATATAAATGTTAAACATATGTTCTAAATGCCATTTCAATATCAGAAGTCAATTCAAGTGTAACAACGATATTTCAACATCAGAAGTCATTTCAAGAATAACAACGATATTTCAACATCAGAAGTCATTTCAAGTATAACAACGATATTTCAATATCAGAAGTCATTTCAAGTATAACAACGATATTTCAATATCAGAAGTCATTTCAAGAATAACAACGATATTTCAATATCAGAAGTCATTTCAAGAATAACAACGATATTTCAATATCAGAAGTCATTTCAAGTATAACAACGATATTTCAATATCAGAAGTCTTTCAAGAATAAAAACGATATTTCAATATCAGAAGTCACTTTAAGTATCACAGCGATATTTCAATTTCACTTTGGGGACCTTGAATATAAATTATTTATTTCGCCGAAATCACTGTTAATGTTGAATAACTATTCGTATGTTTCGGAATTCAAAATGAACATATTGAAAACCAAATGAGTGTGAATTGGTTGTGGAAACCCTTTAAGCATAGATTCACACTAGGCTGGGACCCACTAGGCTTATATGTCCCTTATGACACCTTGATGTCTGCAATCTAATGAGAGCTGAAACACTGGTCAAAACGAATGTTAACTGTTAAACACCTCTCGTTATAGATTGAGACGGAGACGAAGCTTGATACCTCTAGGTAGAATAACCCTAATATTAAGCAAGGAAAACTCACTGTTTGTGTCACTACCAAACCCAAACGTCAAATATATTGAGGATTGAGGAATTATTTTATACTTTCATTTGGCCATCCAACCCGGATTAAATACAATGAAATGTCATTGTACAATCATTAGCAAAGGCACCTTTATCAATACTGGCGAGTATAGGTTCACTTGACGTATCCTGCATCAACCGATTCCGGGTAGATGCTCTTCGCTCTTCACACAAATCTTAATACAGAATGCTTTTAAAATATTTGTAATTTTTGTTGCGGACTCTATAAATCGTGGAGTGCTCTAGTATGTGAAACCCATCATGTTATTTGGAATATAATGAAGTACGTACACTTATCAGAGGGAATCATGCAATTTAGAATATAATGAAGTACATAAACTGATGTGAAACAGATCAGATTAAAACTATTTGTATTACTTATCTAGCCATATGCAACCTGGTGAAATCGTCCCGTTTACAAGAATGATGAAATATAAGAAAGGCTAAGAAAATAAACATATAGTCCATTTCTACCTGATCCTCGGCTTTAACAATAATGAAACTCCGAGATAATGGCAGTTGAAGTTTTGTTACTCCGCAAGTGGAACCATAGAGCATTGATTTCATGATTGTATTTACGCATTTTTCCTTTTGGAGTATCGAATTACAGTAGTATTGAAAGTGCCTTTAGTTTGACCAGCATCGATTGTTTTCTAGGCTAACCAAAATGCACAGATTCCTTTAAACTAGTAAAAAACAGATAAATTCTTAATGGTGTCAGAAAGAGTGTCTATTCTTTATAACCGACCGGTTGCCCAAAGCTCAGTTAAGTTAACGGTCCGTTAGATGATGGTGTGTAACAATGAATTTCTATTACGACGTGACGTTCATTTCTCTGTGACGCGACGACATCTAATTTAATCTGATATCACAGGTGACTTCATGGTGATGGTCCATCTCTAATCCTCTATTAGCGCAACTGCTCCCAAGACGTTAAGTCACAAAAATCGTCTACAAATGCAGTTTTTGCGGTCTTATATTCTATATTTCCTGAGAAAAATAACCAGGTGTGTATGTTTATACTGTGTGATGAATGTCTAAGATTATCAATTGCACAATCATGTGTTGTAATAGAAATAGAAAAACTAAAGAACATAATTTAAAAAACGTTATTTTACAACAACAAAAAACTTATGCTTTCGTTTTTATTATGGCAAGGTAGAAAACAGCTTATCTACCAAAATTTAGTTATTAAAGTACACCATCTATGTTCTTTAAAAATAATTAAAACACGAGTTGACAGTTTGGCAAATCATCCACGCCCACTTTCTACTGTGGCTCAGAGCCACGTGCGAACTGTTTATTGCGGAGATACGCTGAGCTCCAGTTACAATAAAATAGTGCTTTTCATTTTTAATATGAACAACAAATCCCCTGGTATAATAAAAATAGTGTTAAACGTGAAACACTCAATTCCCCTCCTTTTGTCAATAATTCCATAAATGTTATGAAGAATAATGTACCCATCTGTAAACAGAAAATTTATTAAATTTTGTATAATATTAAAATCGACAACGTCTTTTGATTGTTTGCAGTGTATATCTGTGTAAAAAACAATTTAAAACGAAGGTTAATTTTAAAAAAAACATAAACATATACCACTTTAGTATGTTTCAAAATGTCGTGTTACAGCCCGACAACTAAAACCAAATACGCAATTTTTGCTATAACAAAAAATATTAATTATTTTAAACATGCGATGTTGTGCTTTAAAAATTAAAGAACAACGAAAAGAATACAAATAAACAGATATAGCTTGGTGAAAGCAAAAATGAACAGGTAAATATACGTAGGCCTAATGTTATTATGGTAGGCTTCTAAACTTGTCAATCATAATTATAATATGGAGTACAAAATAATTAAAATAGAACGTAGCCGAGACTTGAGCTCATTGACCAATGTAAAGGCTAGATGTATATGTGACAGGCATGACAGCTGGTTTGCCAGAACAGACAATTAACTACAAGAAACAATCAGTCAAAATGAAAACAAATCTTGAGATATTACAGGTAAACGCCAGGGGTATTATTATACATCAACATTATAAATACTAAAAGATCATTCATGCAGATAAAGTTATGAATATCCTTTACATAATATATGTCATTTATATGTTTTTAAATTAACCCAACTGGATAGTCTATAGCCGTCCATTCGAACAAAACTGGCGTCACTGAGGCGACCAGCCTTCACAAGAGATAATTGTTTTTATAATATTAGAGTTTAAGAACATAGCCAGAGATCCGATATAAGTTTATATATACGTTGATTGTGTAGAAAGTATATATATATGTTTATGTCACCTTAATAATTTTAATTAGTTTAAGTTGAATGGCAGTAGGAAGACAATAATAGAACAGAAGAAAAAAGGCAAGTGTAAACTAGTTAAACCCTTGTTGTTGTGTGTGAGTCACGAACGGCAAACCACAATGGCGGCCATTTCTTATCTCGATTGTGCCGTGAGCAAATCGTGAAGACGTAACACTCGCCTTTCTTATTAAAATATTTGTTTTAGGCTGGAAGTGTTGGCTAATATCACAATACGGGATTGTGTAAACGTGCTCAGCTGTAGCCTTCCTCAATTTCCACATACAAAAGTCAGTGGTGGGAATGAAAACAAGTTTACATCATACTTGTACAATCGGGAATATATTTTTACAAACAGCTCTGATTTGTATGTACACAATAAGCAGGCTTGGTTTTTAAATTTCTCTTATTCACAGTGGAAGTGCACAATTCACCCCGCTGCTGACTCAAGATAACAATTTTGTCACAGTTTTTCTGGTGCTAAATATTAATACACGTTAGCCATGATTGTAACACAGAGATCCATTCAACAACAGATTGAAAACAATTTCACAATCAAAATGAAACTATGACTGTTCTCTCGTCTTAAAACACTTGATTTATCTGATTATAAGGACAGCTTTTGTATATAACATTAATAATAATAATACTCCAATCCAATAAAACACTGTACTATTAAGTCATTCAAGTGTACAACCTCCAAGATAAACAATTGCTTGCAGCGGTTTAATGCTGGAAATAAATGGTTCTAAATATTGACATTATACCGAAAAAAGAAATACACGACTGAGCTATGTTTCTCACAGTGGGATAAGACTTTTAGGTACAATTGAAATGACCATTGTTTTATCAAAGCTTAGGATTGGAAAAACGCACTCTTTCACTTCCCAAAGTAAGGCTTATATATTATAGTCAGAATTCGGATGTACAATTATTCTCTTCGTGAGATTGAAATTGAGCGAACTTGAGGTTTCAATGTGTGTTGCACAAAGAGTGGAATAAAGTAAAAGTAAAGTTATTATTTCAATATTCTAGCACTCTGATGCGCCTGTCCCTGTATTTTATACCACAAGGAAGTTTGCCGCAGGCTGTGGATATCCTTCGCTGTTTTTACGAGATTTCTTTCCGGTTTTACTAAATGTTGAAACAATTAATAAAATCAATTTAAATCTGTACGCTACAAGCTCAAATAAATCTAGGTCTTTTTATAACAAATGGGTATAATAAAGAAATCAATATCGGTCATAGCTAGTTATATCCCGGTAACATATATCAAGAACGGGGTATCAAGCCGGATTGAAGCTGCAAAGGGCTGGTTATATATCAGAAAACAAAAATGAAAGAGAATATAATAACATTGTATATGGAGAAGGGTAATACGATAGGTATACATATAAGTTGTTATTATATCGCAGAATGGTCAAATAAGAACATGCATATCACAATTTATAAAGCAAATTTATCACATTGTATTCTTTACCAAGTATGTTTTTAATTTATATTTAAATGATACGGTAGATGTACAGGATTTCAGATTTGAGAGTAGGCTATATTTAACTATTACCAAGTATGTTTTTTATTAATGCTTAAATGATACGGTAAATGTACTAGATTTAAGATTTGAGGGTAGGCTATTCTGCTATTACCAAGTATATGTTTTTTTAATTTATATTTAAATGATACAGAAGATGTACAGGATGAAATATTTGAGGGTAGGCTATTTTACTATTACCAAGTATGTTTTCATTCATATTTAAATGATACGGTATAGATGTACAGGATTTCAGATTTGAGGGTAGGACATTTTACTATTTATGCCAACCTATTAGAAAAAGACTAGCGAGACATCTGTAAAATATAGCGTCTGAAACGTAGATTAAACTCAAAATCCTTTGTATATTCAAATTGTTGTAAATTTTATAGACAATACATTGCTGTGGAGGAAGAACTGTTTTAAAAAATCATAAACGAGCTTAGAATCTAAATGTAACTTATTTCAAAAATATACCCGAAAATATACCATAATTAAAAGCATCCAATGAGATTGCTTGTCATCATGAGTTTTTCCCACTACGCGAACGGAAGAACACAACCCGAAAGTCAAATGGAAACAATGACTGATCGGATCTCAATCCGGTTCCGGTTCTATATTTGTCCAAATGGAATTACTGATAGTGCTCCTATTGTATTTCTCAAAAGTGGAATGTAACGCTATATGCTAGATACATGGAGTAAATAGGCATCGAGTCAACAAATTTGGCGGGAATCCTTGTAATCTACATTTACGTGAAATCATTGAACATAGCAGGAAGAGGTTAGAGGCCAGCCATTCAAATAATGTCAGATGAATTTTATTGGATCCGGGTAAAAGTATAATCTATTTGTGTTATTACCATCGGCTCTGTTCTAACTTTAACACAATATTTCCCATTTTAAAAACCTCTATCGTCATCCCGGATGTCTTATACTTCTTGTCCTTCCAATGTTTGCTTTAAAAGAAAGTGTACATATCGTGTATATCAACCTTTCGACACAGGAAGAAGGCGGCTAGAGTGAGATTCCTGTTGCCCTGAG
>JAVFBX010180869.1:0-25650 GCA_034783855.1 Mopalia kennerleyi
CGCAATACAAATAACTCACAAAAGGCAAACCAATCACAAGACGCGATACAAATAACTCACAAAAGGCAAACCAATCATAAGACACGATACAAATAACTCACAAAAGGCAAACCAATCACAAGACACGATACAAATAACTCACAAAAGGCAAACAAATCACAGGACGCAATACAAATAGCTCACAAAAAGCTTCAACGCACTCATATTAGTATAATTTTTACTTTCTCAAAGGAGGTGTCGGTCAAAACTTTACCAGAAATAGACTTTCCGGCAATAGTGCTTTATAAACATAACGTTATTTAGAGAGTTGTTCATCAAATGACGCAGGATAAAACTGATCGTTTATGCACCATTAGAATTAGGCCTATTATGATTTTCAAAAAGTTGCTTAAAAGCACGATTGTTTGAGTGTGTTTTGCATTACATCTTATTTTAACGACATATTAAAATCTTGAAAGACTTGCACTTTTATTGAATACAGCATATCTTTTATTATTAGGGTCGATACGTTTTTAAAGTGAATACATTTTTTTTCGATTTAATCAGTTTCTCTGAGTATTGTATTTTTTTTTATTTCATTTACATTTGGGCTGGTCGGGAAAACGTTAAAATGGGCCATCGACGATACTGACAACAGACAAAACAGCTGCAACATTGTCATACACGAGGCATATCCTGAGACAGCTATCAACGTGTTCTAATTTTGTTAAAGTACAAATACAAAAAACAAATTTCACTGTCGTTTTCAGATTTGCCACTTTTTAGCGGGTTAAAATGGATGTTACTAGAAATGGGCATTTACGCATTACAGTCAACTCCGGTTAAAGTCTTTTTGCAACCAAAGCAGGTCTCCGACAGTCTTCTTCCCGTCGGCTACTAGACCGGAGTTAAATGTAAGGGTCATACTGATTGAGCGTGGTGTGGTAATGAAATTAAAACCAGTGCTGATCCTATCAGTCAATTCTCCCGGGTACCATCCTCATTGCAGGCATTTATTAATTAAAAGCAAATTGTATCAGGACCGCGCCCCGCCTGTTATATTACCAGCTGTGTCTATGGAAAGGCTTAACATATACTTGTTATATATAGCATATACATTGGTATTATGAACTGTCATGGTCTGTCCCCTGCTTTCGCTCAAAGTTTATTGGTGTTGTTTTTTAAACAGTAGACATAGTCACTAAATAGAAAGCAAAGGAGAAAATAATAATAATAAGAAAGGAAGAGTATAAAATTTGGTAAACAGTGTCGTGGGGTGGTCCCTCGCGATCGACGGGCAAAACCCATCCGCGCCTGTCCACGTGGCATGCGAGTTACTTGAAACGAAGGGATTTGTTTATAAACTGGCAAGCAGCTAAACTAATGTCATAGTTCTGGGAAGAGGATAAATTAAGCGCAATGTACAATAATATTGAAGTGTCGACGTCACTCGTGCAACCGGTTGCATTTTAATCATCCAATAGCTTTTGTCTGCAGTGAGTGCATTTAGGACAATGGAAAAAGAAGTGATCGGCAGTCTCGAATAAAACTCTACAAGTGCAGCGAGGTGAATCATTGATAAAATTGTTGAAAAGATCATCGTTTAATGAGCTGTATCCATTTCTCAAACGGCGATGAGTTTTCCGGCGTTGAGGGAGTGTGTGAAATCCGGACTCTTCATAGAGTAGTGAGCTTGCAACACTTTTAGTTATACCGGTGATAATTCGCAAGAATTCTTTTTGTAATGACTCAAGAGAGTTCATTTGGTAATCGGATAAATTATCCCATACTGTATCGGCGTATTCAAAAGAAGGTCGTATAAAAGTTAGATACACTATTTCCTAGCATTTGCGGTTGAGAATATATTTCACCCCACGGAAAAGAGAGATTTTGATATGCGCTTTATATATTAGAGTTGCTGTATGATTCGTTCAGTTTCTCAAATAATTACATAAAATACCTTAATGTTTATGGGAATCACAACCATCAAAGTTGTTGTCCATAAAGTTAACAGTAATGTTAGATGGGTGACGACGCCTGGAGCATAGTAAAGATTTAGTTTTCGTCGAATTAAAAGAAACCTGCCAGTATTCTGCCCATGTCCGAATGGCTAGCTGATCACTTTGTACGTGAAGGATATAGAAACCTCAAGCCTATCCATTATATCTGATTAAACATAAGGGCATGTGTTATCTGTTCATCTGGTAGTACACGATAAAATGGTATTACACACGGTGTAGTACGAGGCCACTCGTATACATGCCCCCCATTATTCACTTAACCTTCTTTTCCTAAAGAATGGTTACTTTCATGCGGCATAACCAGTGTGTGTGTAAGAGAAGGGGAGGAGGGGTTGAACGGGGATGGTGGTGCTCGTTTTCCCTAACTTTTCAGGGTTTTGTGCTGAGCCTCTCCACAGATGAAAAGTAGACTGGATGTATTTTTAGGGGTTTAATGGGATCCTAGCCCCCCCCCCCCCTCACCTCACATACCCTTTGGATTTTCTTCCACCGTCTATTATCAAGCTATTCTAAGTGTGCGAGGCTATGGGCTAGAGAGGTTTGCTTACTTATCTTCTCTACTTAAGAGGCGCGAGGATATAACTTAACGCATAAACTACTCAACCTACAACCCTATTAATGTAGAACAGCTGAGAAAAAAACATCTAAAACTTCGCTCTAGGCACCTCAAAAGTAAAGTATATTCTGCCAGAAATGTGTCCTAAGCTGAATAGGCATGATCTTAATGAGCTAATAAAGATAACACAGTATAGGAAGATTTGCTGTATCATCACCCACAACGCTTTTACAGGTCTACCTCGAAACAGACGTCATTTCTTCAAATTTGAAAGAAAGAGAGATTCGCATTGTCTCTTCAAAGTCGTCCTACCAGCTCGAAAACTGAAGTCTAAACAAGTCAGGTAAAATTAAACGAAAATGAGTTTGCAGAGACGTTAAAACTAAAACTAATGCTACATTTGACCATACATTTAAGATATGTAAAGTGAATCATGTGTGATACAAAATTGAGAAAAAGTTTTATTTTATCCAAAACTGAAAAAACCCACAACACCTATACGTGTTTGCTCATTATTTTATAGCATGTTTATTAGGCCTATGTCCCTAGGCTACAACGTGTGCTATGGATGGTATTAATCTGATGTTCAAATCTAAAACAGTTATTAACTAAATATGTTTATGCAACAAAATAGCTTTATACTTTGCAATGAAATCGAAAAGAGAACGAACCCAGGAACTCTTATTCCTTTTTACTTATTTTTTCCGATTTATTTCATTACAGATTTACGAAGAATGGCCCGTTGTATTTGGACTTTATTTCCCATTATCTATACATATATATGTGAATGTTCCAAAATCCTTTTATTGACAGTCCCTACGTATAGTCACTGTTTAGAAATCAGTTCCATTGGGCACGAGCTCGCTTCAAGAGGTCATGACGTATCCATTGTCCTGGGCTCTAGTTTTCAACACAATGACTGTCATACGAGATCTTTCGATGGAATAACCAACATACACGAGATCTTTTTTCCTGATAATCCAAACCTTCCTACAATGGAAGAATTGGATCAAACTTTAGAGGACCAAATAGCTTCGAATCAAGGTTTCTACTGGATTGAGTATCTAAGTGATATTACCGTAAGAACACATTCGTTTTGCAAAAGCATTCTCAACAATACAGAAATTGCGAAGTTGGAAAAGCAGAATTTCGACTTGGTTATTGTGGACAGCAAGCTAGGAATTATGATGTATTGCCTGTTTCTTATCCCCTTTAAGTTAAAAGTTCCTTATGTCGCATCTAGTACCGTTTTCTCTGACTTCATGACAGGTAGACCGTTTTTGCCAAGTATTATTCCGTCCCCGCATTCAGATTTCAGCGACGACATGACGTTTCTGGAAAGATTACAAAATACTGCTCATGAAGTCTTGTTTCATCTGCTGTCCATGTACAGCATTCCAATGGAGGCCGTAGGAGAGATTTCACCGGGAATAACAAGATCGGCCGTCGTTGGTTTGGCGTCGAAAGCGGAATTGTATACCTCTTTAATATCGATGTTATTCTAAGTTACCCCGTGCCTCGGATGCCAAACCATGAATTTGTGGGAGGGCTTGTGACAAGGCCGGCCCAACCGTTAACAGGATACTTTGCTAAGGTTTACAAGCAAACTACCGGAGACATTGTTCTTGTAACGTTTGGTTCAACTTTTGATTCGCTATCTGCCACTGCTGAAAAAAATTTATTAAATGCGTTAAAAAGGATAAAGGCAGTCGTAGTGTGGAAATATGGCAGAGATGAAAAAGTTGGTAACGTGCATATATCGTCATGGGTACCACAGAACGATCTTCTTGGGGATCCAAAAACAAAACTTTTCGTCAGTCACTGTGGACAAAACGGTTTATTTGAGTCACTGTACCACGGTGTGCCGATTCTTTGCATTCCGATTTACGGAGATCAGTTCTACAACGCTGCTCGAGTGAAGCGCTCGAAAGTTGGCACTGCTTTGCCTTTGATGAAATCGTCGGAAGATGAAATATTTTCAACGATATCCCACATGCTAAATAGTTCGCTTTTCTCTACAAATATGAAAAAAGCTTCTGAAATGTTCCACAACGCTAAACTCAATCCCAGACAACGAGCTGCTGAATCTATAGAATACGTTATAAAATTTGGGGGTGCTCATTTGAGATCAAGGGCCTCAGACATGTCCACGATTGCCTTTATGAGCTATGACATTGTGTTCTTCTTTACAATTACATTCTGTATGACAATGTGTGTTCTCTTAAAAATGATACATGTTGCACTGTCCTATTTATGGATACATGCGTGGAACCGCAAATCCAAAATGCACGAAGATTAGGAACTTTACACTACTATTCGGAGAAATTAGCCTGTAAAGAAAATTCTCCAAAAATATTTCCATGAGTATCTAGAGGTCGGGTGGGTAGATATGGCGTCTTTATAGGCAGAAAAAATATACCGCCCCCACCCTGCAAAAAAGAACATAAACTAAAAAACAATTCTCCGCAAACTCCCCATCAAACGACATGACAAAGTGATTGCAGCCCTAAATATGTTTTAGAAATAAGGATGTGAGTCATAAATATATAATAAGTTAGTGTTGGGCCTGGAACCGTAAGGTCCCGGGTTCGAATCCCGGTGGAGGCAAGCACATTTTTCTCTCTTCGTTTATTTAAAATAAGATCGATTCCACAGAAAGAGCAGTATACATCTGCTTGTTTTTTTCTATATGTTTAGTTCATTTTTAGATTTATTTCCTGGATAAAGAAGAAGACTCCGGCTGGCCGGTTATTTGTTTTACTGGTGGCAGCAGTGACTCTTGTGTTACTGGTGAGAGGGTTGTAAACTTGTCCGTAGGGGTGCTAGACAGGTCCAACGGCACCCTGTAACCATTAAGTACTATCTAGCTTTTCAACTCAGACAACATCTTTGGGGTAAACCTGAACCGTCACTAGCTTACCAGGAAAATGAGAGGCGAGGCTTTACTGTTCGCCGCAGTTGCAGATGTTTTAAAAATTGAAAATGTATGATGTGGATCAGCATAAAATTTAACAGATTTTTTATTTAATAAAAATTAGATCTGTTTGAAAAAGTAATCGCATTGATCTACAGCTGATGACATATGATAGTCCCGGTGTATTTATACAACTGTAATTTGCCTGGCGACGGCCGCACAATTTTCGTTAATTTTCCGGATATCACTACAGTGTAATTCAAAATGGCCCTGGTCTATGACAAAGTGGTCCAACGCTAAAAACGAAAGTACAGAAATCAACTCAGTTCAATTTAAGTGTGCTATCAGAAACATATCATGAACGTTGAATGTTAAACTTTTTGATAAAAAAAGAATTTCAAAAATGTCCTTATCAGCTCAAGGGGTCCAGCAAGACCTTAACTGGCATTGTGAAACTTTTATATATTGTATTTTGACAGTAATATGCGCCGACTGATTCACCAGGGCAAGAAGGCCAAAAGATTGCCCGAATGGAGTTTTGAAAATCGAGGTTGTGGGTGTTACATTTTGTCAGTGTTGCCGGTGTTTCCATCATTGTCGCCTTACCTGGTAATAAAACACAGTAGGCCTATAGTTTCACTTCTGTCTGAAACGTCACACTCATAGTCGTTGTTAATAATATTTGAAACAATTTAACAAAGATGTAGACTTTGAAATATCAATCTACTAGTATATCTTCTTGGGAATTTACAAAATAAAAATAATAAAAATATTTTTAAAAAGACTCTTTCACACGTTATTCATATTTTTATTTTTCAAAAATTAGTTAATCCGGTTTGACGAATAAGCCAGAGTCAGGGCCAGATTAATCAATAGACATAGTAGGCTGTTGGCCTAGGGCCCATGTACGGGTCCACTGAAATTAGTTTGTCACGTAGCCTGCCAGCATATAGCCTTGTTGCATGTGTACACAGGGTATTTCATTATGTCCAATAATCACAACCATGATGTAGGGGTCATTTTGTGCTATCAAACTTTGAGCATGCGTCAAGCTAGTTGTATTTCTTTCACTATTCCCATATATAATTCTAAAAAGCAATCACACTGGCACAGGGATGTAGATTAATTAAAATCGATGAATCATCTTATGTCTTAGATATACTCCCAGAGACATAAACCTTAATCTCGAGTTGAGTTGTGTTATTGGTAAGCTAGAGACATATCAAGAGAAGGTAATGACCATTAATGTGGTGTATAAAATATTGTTAAAAATGTCAGATGTTAGATATAGAACTAATTTGATTAAAAGTAATAATGTGTTTTATTGCGTTGAATTTGTCTTTTGTACAGTAAAATATGATGATATAATGTAGCATTTGCAGACATTTGGCCATTTTAAAAAAATTACAGTAAAATATATAATATTTATTGGAAGCTGAGTGTTTTTACTGTAGTCAACATTATTTTATTTTCACGACGAATCAGACGTAGTAATGCTCTCTACAGAATCGGTCACAACTTTAGGCCTATCAAACAAATGTAGGTTCCCTAATTTATTTTTCCCTAGAAAATAACAAATACTTTGCGAAACGCAAAAGAGTGGATGAGCTTTTGATCAGATTGTATTTTTTTAAGTTAATTTATTGCAGCTAAATACCATCTTCCTATGCAAGGGTCAGTATGTGTAAGACGAGACTTCCACAATGCTATCCCTTGCTGTAATTCGAAGGAAAAACGTGGCAAAAATTTCATTGGACTATGGTAGAAACATGTGGGCCAATCAAAAAGGCGTTTACACATCAAAGTCTACAACAAACAAGCGTGGCGTCACTGCCAAGTGACATGTCTGTGATGACGTTATGACTCATTAATGGGACTAATATCGTGCATGTATATTACACATATATAGCCTACTCGTCATCCTGTGTTTAGATTGCCCTTTCTTAATCTATTAAAGAAAGCCCCAATCTGATTGGGTAGAGTAAAGAGGGGTTATCCGAAATTATCTGTTGTCAACTCTAGCTAATGTTTTATCGCCTATGGAGGCAAAGTAAGAAAGGAAGAGAGGCTTAACGCGACGACCTTCTTTTCCACCTTGCCTCGGGAAGATGCTTAAATACAGGCTGTGAGGGAAAAGTCTGTAATTGAGGTCTTGGAGGCTTTATTTTACATATCTACAAAAGAGTTAAACTCACCTTTTTATTTTACATAAGTGAAAAAGATTTCCACAAATGTTCGATTAAGGTTTGAATATATAATCAGTGTGTATAGAGATAATGCTGATACATAGAAAAACAGTCGTGCTACAATACATTATTGTTAGTCAAGTTATGCTTCAATAATTCTGAATAGGCCAGCCTGCTGTTTTAAAGTTTTTATGGAGTATTTGTTTTCCGTTGTTTTATCATAAAATGTCAATAATGTCAGCTCTGACACCACCACGTTTTAGCTCGATAAGTATTCCATTGGATAGTAAATTAACTTATGCAGCTTTGTAACGTTTCAGCTCAAGTATTTTTAATGCTCTATTGACAACAAAAACTTTCATTGCAAAGGATTTCCAGATGCGTATTAGAATTATCTCCCCTTTCCCATCGTATATAGTTTACTTCTTTGGAAGTAGGAGCTGAAATAAAGGGGGCTTGTGTCTCTGGGGGGCTGAGAAAGGGTCGAAATTCAGCCTCTACTCAGAATTTTCTAGTATTCGTAGAACAAGACACCAGCGTCCTCCAGCAAAAGATATCAACCAATCGACAAAGGGATGAAGCAGGCCGTGATAAGATCATCAATGCTACTGTTAAGGAAACTTCATTCTATAAATATCTTAATTTTTTTAAGTATTTCCGTCGTATAGTGAGACTGAATTGTTGAACATAATACATCTGTAGTATAATTCCGAAAATGATAAATTCATTTATCATGCCACCACCAAAAGATCAACAAAAAATATTGAGTAAAAAGGAAACTGACTTTTTTGGAATTGCTCTATTGGTAGGTGTTTGTGAATAATTTGCCTTGACGACTGTCATTTACTGCTAACTATATGACGGTTGGTTGGATTCCCAGACGGGTGCATGCCAGCCTGCAGAATCTGTTCAAAATTAAGAATGTGTGATCCCACTGACAAAAATACTGTCTCAATATTGTTGTTTAACTTTTGAATTCACACATCTATCTATTAAATGGCGGCATCATTTTCAGCTGTTGATTTTAGGATAGGATGACACTTACAAATGTCGCAAATGATGTAGGTTGTTTGGAAACTGTAGTAATTATAAATTCTGTAATCTAGTGTAGTGCTTAATGTGTACGAATATCCATACAATTATGTTTAAAAAAA
Source organism: Mopalia kennerleyi (assembly GCA_034783855.1). NCBI lineage: Eukaryota > Metazoa > Mollusca > Polyplacophora > Chitonida > Mopaliidae > Mopalia > Mopalia kennerleyi. The sequence continues at coordinate 8,811 of JAVFBX010180869.1, forward strand.
ATCCTGTAATTTACACACAAGCGGATTTAATTATACAATGATGCACACATTGATTACAGGACAGGAGCCAGACAAGAGCATATAGGATAGTATAAACCCTGGAAGTCAGGTCATGTGACCTGCGATATCTCACGTAATTCACTCCACATTCCGGTTCATTCTGTCTATAGCATAAACGGAAACTTACAACATTCAAATTTCCCCTTCCAGTCTAACAACTACATCTAAGAGCAACACAATCTACAGCTCATTCGAAAATATAATCGATTCTACTTCCTACGTCGAGGCATTGACTCTAAGATACACCCGGGCCATCTTGTTTTGCACTTCTTTTATTTGCTGGTCTGTGGCGTACGTCGTCCCAAATATTGGCGGAAATTAATGCGCGATGGCCTGGCATAGCGTACAAGAGTTGTCTTAGTCTCGTCCACTATAAACATTCTCGCGAGAATACGATTATATACAGCTATGAAAGAACGTTATTCAAGACATTGCGGCAGCGTTTGGACGAGATAGCAGGCAGTCAAGTGGAAGAGGACGACACTTACGTACTCTCTAATTTATATTAATGCGCATGAAACTCAAGATTATTCCTGAGTATGTTATCACAGAGATTTTTTTTTAAAGTGGAGTTCCCGATCTCGTGAAAACCGTTTAAAATTTTATCAAAGAGGTTCACAAAATCTTGTGAAAATCCATGAAAACAAATTTTGCGGAAACAGAATGGGTTGAATCCCGATATATGGTGACAATATGATATTAACGAAACTCTAGCTAAGTTAATAGAACTGTTTACTTTAATAAATGATGAGTGCAATGCAATCATGTTATTTCGTAACAAGCAATTATCAAACCTTGTCTGTGTAAATTATGTATTTTCATCAACCCCCATTTTAAATGGTGACATGTTGAAATGTGCAGGCTATAGAGCGGTCGCTCCTAAAGTCAACAAGTGCGTTTAAATTGTTTATAAGAGGTTTATAAAATCATCCTTATTGAAAATATTAACCATGATATGTTTACTCTATATTAACATTATTTTAACAGTCTTGTTAAATAACTATCACACAAAATCTGTAAAAAAAAAAAGACGGGTTCACAAGCCTACTACTGACGAATCCATGGTGTTTAGCTCGCAGGATGTACACATTTAATTGTTAGGTATACTTTTAATTAAAGCAATAAATCAATATATAGGGGGAAAAAATCCTCCTATTGTAGGGGACCTGTTGTACGGGTGACATGACAATCCATGAAAAGGTTTTTGGGGTGAGCTTCATGCTTCTCTGCTGCTCTCATAGTTACGGGGCAACATGAAGCCGATATGTTAGTCACGTCTTGATTAGGCTTACAGTTGGGCTTTTTTTGTAATTGTTTCTTCGTGGTACTGTCAAGGGTGGTTTCCTATCGGACAGGCACGCAGTTGTAAGAGTACAAAATCAAATAACAGTTTATTTTACATAAATGAAATTCTGTTTCACAAATGTAAAATTGTTAGGTTTTTGTGTTTTATTTTACTTATGTCAGAAAGAATTTCACACATGTTGAAAAGAATTTTACATATGTTGAAAAAATTTCTACAAATGTAAAATAAATTTTACAAATGTGAAATTGTTTTTCACAAAAGTGAAAATCTTTTCAACATAAGTATATAATAATTTCACACATGTGAAAAAGAATTGTACATAATAAAAATAAAAGCAAAACTATTTCGACATATGTAGAATAAAGGAAGAAGTGATAAAACAGTTCGCCATACACCTTGCAACTGTTTATTACTTAATTACTTAATGTATATTATAAATGTATTTGTCTTATGGCACGGAACATGCCCCTTATGGTTTCATCCCTATCATTGTATACTCCATATTTAAAGTCATTTGCATAAGTTATCACGTTACATTTCTGTCCGGACCGACAGCTTTGTTAAATATCAATTCCTACCGCCAAGCAACTAGCTCGTTTTGAACTTCTGCGGTTTAAAACATTGTCGACAGCAAAATGACAAACATTTTACGACAGTAAAAACAGTAACAAATGTAACGCTCAACACAAACAAAACTATGTCGTAACCAAGAAAGGAAATAACGGACATCTCAGAACCACGTGACCTCAGATGTGTTGATCCAAATTCCATTACATACTCTACCCAGAAGGCAGCGAGCTCTCGTGCCTTCATGGGCTGACTATGGTACATTTGCGAAGCCTTTTTCATATTGTTTCTGTACATTGGATTGTTGAGAACGTTGTTAATAGCTGCATACAGTTCATCCTCAGTGGACTTTATCAAGTTGACATAGACACCCACGTTCCAGCTCTGGACACGCATGGCGTTGAAATATTGATCCGCAATAAGTGGAGTGCAGAGAACTGGCACCCCGTGGTAGAGAGCCTCATATAGTCCGTTGTTGCCACAATGACTGATGAACAGCTTTGTTTTGGGGTCACCGAGAACATCATTTTGTGGGACCCATTTCATTTGTAGAACATTTTCATTTCTTTCCTCTTGCAAATATTTCCACAGAACATCTGCATCGATTCTTTTAAGGGCCTGTAAAAGATTTGTTTCAACTCGTTGTGGTAGCTCACCGAACGACGAGCCAAATGTCACTAAGATAACTCCTGTTGATTTGCTATAAAATTCTTTGATCTTTCCTGTGAGTGGTTTGGCGGGAGACGTGGCAATACCACCGACATAGATATGGTTGGGCATCACTGGTGCTGGATAACCTAACACAGTACCACTGTTGTAGAGGAAAAGTTCTGATTTCGATGCAATATCAAGGACATCGTTCGCCGTCAGCTCCGGGGCAATTGTTGCAATAATGTCCATGGGCATTGTCCAGTACCCTAGCTGATACAACGCAACCCCATAAAGAGTATTTTCCAGTTTTTGTGCAAAGGTCATATTGTCTGTTAATTTTGATACCATAGAAGGCACAGTGCTTGATAGAAAAGGGCGCCCAATAATAAAATCATCAAGCATTGTGCCGGCAGCCACATAAGGGACACCCATTTTGTATGGGACCACAAATATACAATAACTAAGATAAGAACCATCAACGATAACAATGTCAAAGTTGTCTTTTTTTAATCTCAAAATGGCGTCTTTGTCTGAAAGGATATCCAAGCAATTTAATCTAACAAACTCTCCCAAAATACGAATGTTGCTAAGCGGGTCTAACTCGTCATGTTTTATCAATGAGTATATTCTATTTTCGGCATCGGCTGTTAGTGGAGTGTTAGGATTTGATCGAAATGTTATCGGCTGAATCCGTTTTGTTTCATCGGTGACAAATTTTTTGTAGCAATCTTTTGATTCGAAGTTTGATGCCAAGACAATGCTGACATTGTGTCCTGTGTTCGCCAATTCTTGTCCAACACCACTTAATTCCATACAGTGACTATGGGAAGGCGCTGGCAGGAGAAGCACTTTAGCGCCATCTAGACTAAGGCAGTCAAGGACAACAACCAAGAGGAAGAACTCCAGGGCATTCCAACAGTTTGTCATCTTGAGTTCCAATTGGCTATCGGCTTAAAAACAAAGAAACTTAGTAGTTTAGCTCAAAGTTTTGCTTACTGCAAAATAAACGTTGAAAATCAATTTTTCCCCAAAACGTAGTTGTTTTGCCAAACGTCGTTAAGTAACAGCTGTATAATACCTTTAACAATAAGTAAAGTAAAGTTACGGAACTACTATGCTACTTACTACTGAATCAACAGAGCTACCTACAACCGTCTGCAATCTGCTTCCGTCTTGTTACCTATCATCTGTGATTGTAAACTTGATGTCAAGTTACTCAAGTTAGCATACAGCTCTTATAGTTTATATTCGTGATACCATGCCATATAAAGGGCTATCTTTCCATCCATATTTATATATTTGCATGACCAACATTTGCCACATATACCTGCTTTATGCCTCCAATTGGATATGTACTGAATTTTAATTGTGTCCGGTCAATCTGTATATACGCATAACTGCTGGTTACCCGGTTTAAACTAATCTAAAACAAACTACCCTGTTTTTATATACAATTCCAGGTGGTCTGTTTTATTCTCCTGGGGGCTTTAGGTTTGTTGTTTATCTATGGAAACAAAATCAACCATCGTGATTCTGTTAACAAAGCCTTCCAAGACATGGAGTTTGCTAGCAATGACTACCAATAACTTTTTTACCCCTTGTGAGACATGACCAAGGTTTTTGAGTTTGTTGCTTATCTGGTTCTTGTGACCTTTAATAAACGCTTCAATTACTAAAAGTTTAAGCGTAACAAGGAATATTAATATTGACTTTTTTATCTATGTGAAGGCAACGGCTACGGAAAGCCAGTGCATTGATTTTTGGTAACCGAAATAATGTGTGCTAGCTTTGTAGCCAACAATATATGGATGAAGTTGTTTTACCCAAATATTCTGACATTGCAATTGTGGGATAATTTCAAATGTAGCTAATGGTAGTTTCCTTCACCCTTTGGACTGGAACGCTGTCATGTACGAGAAAGAACCTTAAAAGTACGGTGTTGAACCCCAATCAAACAAAAACACGCTTTGAACCTAGAACCCCAATTTACTACCGTTAATCAATGTCTTAGCCAACCAATGATTCTATCTCGCGAGACTCTCCATTATTAAAATGTATGTCTCAAACTGGAATAAACAGTAAAGCCATCGATTTGCGGACTTGGAATCCGCAGCCCCAATCAGCTGATGCGGTATTCGGGTCCTATTGTTATTCTTATAGCGCAGTTGTACCACAAAACAAATGATATCATCCCCGATGTCAACAGCCCATAGAGAACAATGCGAAACTGTTGCTATATTAACGGTATCCAATATTCATGGATTTGGCCAGCTTTCGAAAAAGGTTAGAATATTTTTAATTCCGATGTGATGTGTGATTTTAAATTTGTTATTACAGTATATTAATTAATTTTTGTCAATCACATGCTGGTCAAAGTATATATTTATACAGCATTTTTTACATTTAACAAATGATGTAGGGGACTGTTATATTTGTTATATAATACCGATTGTTTTTATCATGTGGCGCTTTACAGTGATAGAGCCGAAAACGGGAGGGGGTTTTCAAGTTGATACAAGCATAGATTTGGACCAAGGTAGAAGTGTTAAAACGACTTGCCATACGGTATAAAGCGTTCTCATATTTTTTAACGTTCATGTGTGTTTGTTTAATTAGGGTTTAACGTTGCACTCAAGTGTGTTTCACTTATATAAGAACTACTATACATGCTATCGACAGCGGGATTCGATCATTTGAGCAAAGTAACCAATCATTTAATTTCACCTGCGGGCACTCGACGTCCCTGTGTATTCGTAGCAGTAATTATTGTTTAAAACTTATTATGAGTAAAAACTATAAAGGCAAAAAGTTATTTATCAGACAGTGATGATTGCCAAGTTTAATTTCAAATCAAGCCGACTTCAAACTAAAAGTAAGGTTTTAATTTAAGAACAGTGTCTCTAAGTGCTATAACCTGCTGCTGTATAAGATTGAATGCGTCCATAGCATTTCGTAAAATTTGGCAACTTGCAGCAATTGTAGAAGTATTTTTGCAACCAACTGTGTTCTTCCTGTATCCATCCCCATTCTGCGATATTTCCCAAACCTGACAGTGCCCCAGACCAAATAAGTCGTTTAATTTATTTGTCGATAAATGTCACGAGTTCGCGATAATCAGATAAATAAGACCTGGAAGACGAGAGAACTTATGAAAGGGATTTATTTGACATATCATGGACACAAGTTTTTAAGAATTAAAAACACGAAGAAGATATTTGACATACCCTAGACACGAGTCTTCACGAATGGATAATACAGAGAAGATATATAACATACTTAGATACGTTTGTTTGATTGGAGTTTAACGTCGTACCCAAGGGTATTTCACTTATATGACGACGGACTGTCCACTTTACACTGTTCCTTGCCCTATGATTGTGGAAAACTGGGAGGAAACCTCGTAAAAACCACACCCGTGATTGCCGGAGCCACACCTTGTGACTCACTCATATACCCGAGGGTCGACAGACGGACTCGATCCCGTGAACGGTACATCGAAGCAGGCGTTAGAAAGCGCATTCGCTAACCACTTGCTATTCGCTATTTGACAACACCAATACACGAGTGCTCAGGAATGTATAACACGGAGAAGATATTTGAAATACCATAGACACGAGTTTTCAGGACTGGATAACACGGAGAAGATATTTGACATACCCTAGACACGAGTCTTCAGGAATGGACAACACGAAGAAGATATTTGACATACCCTAGACACGAGTCTTCAGGAATAGATAACACGGAGAAGATATTTGACATACCTTAGGCACGAGTTTTCAGGACTGGATAACACGGAGAAGATATTTGACATACCCTAGACACGAGTCTTCAAGAAAAGATAACACGGAGAAGATATTGGACATACCTTAAACACGAGTCTTCAGGAATAGATCGCCCGGAGAAGATATTTGACATACCCTAGGCACGAGTCTTCAGGAATAGATAACACGGAGAAGATATTGGACATACCTTAGACACGAGTCTTCAGGAATAGATCACCCGGAGAAGATATTTGACATACCCTAGACACGAGTCTTCAGGAAAAGATAACACGGGGGAGATATTTGACATACCCTAGACACGAGTCTTCAGGAATAGATAACACGGAGGAGATATTTGACATACCCTAGACACGAGTCTTCAGGAATAGATAACACGGAGAAGATATTTGACATACCTTAGACACGAGTCTTCAGGAATAGATAACACGGAGGAGATATAACCAACCATCGGGAATGCAAAAACAAAGCCTTAGACTCTTCAGGGACCCGTTCCACAAAGCGATCTTAGCCTAAGTTCATCTTTTACCCTGGAAATTATTGAAATTTGTCAGGACAGAAATGTAAAATTTTAAAACTGTCATGCCAAATGTTGTGGTAGTTGCTGCATGCACTAAGATTTATATGAGGCAGCGTAATAATGTCTACTTATTCCCCATACACTAATTATGCTGTTTTACAGAATTGGCGCCATGATAGAAAAGGGATTTGTTTATTTTTCCCCCGATCTGAAAATCGAAAAATCGAAAACGACAAGCCGATAAACAATGGATATGAAGTCTTATAAACCAGACCGTATAATGCAGCGGTCTAATACACAGAGATTTACAGTAACTTCAGCTAATTGATCAGAGGAACCTAGAGCGTTTCCATGTTTTATCCGTTATTTGAGCTAAAGGCTAGGATACAAAATCAGTAGTTTGTGTTGAATCATTTAGTACTCAAATAAGATGTTTTTGTCTCAAACGAATGTAATTTCCCCCTTACTACGGCATGTCTAACTCGACCTCTGAATTTCAATAAGTGAAATACCCTTGAGTACGACGTTAAACACCAATCAAACAAACAAAGAAACATAGCTATACGGGAGAGTTCACCAAAAGGTCATACGCAAATTTGAAAAATGACGCCACACATCTGCAAACGCCTACCTACGATTTTGATAATACATTATTAGTTAAACTAGAACGTAGATGACTAGAAATGTGTCTGAAAGTTTAACGTTTTTAGTTTTACTGGCTGCACATATCTACCATGCACGAAATAATTAAACATTAACATTTGTTTTCAATCCTTTGTGTAACAAGGTATGTATTTGCACATATGTATTCTTGTCATGTTAGAGTTATAAAACCAGACAATAGTTAGACAGAGATTAATACACTAAAATGCGTGATCTAAAACAGATTTCATCATGTTCTTGTGATTGCATCGTCGACATCATCTTCCTATACGCAAGGGTCAGTATGTGTAAGACGATACTTCCAAATTACTATCCCTTGCTGTAATTCGAAGGAAAAACGTAGCAAAAATGTCATTGGCGTTTACACATCAAAGCCCACAACAACAAGCTTGGCGCCACTGCCAAGTGACATGTCTCTGATGACGTCAAGACTCGTTAATGTGACTAATATCGTGCATGTATATTACATACAGCCTACTGGTCATCCTGTGTTTAGACCGTCTCTTTCTTCTTCTAAGAAAGCCCAAATCTGATTGGGTAGAGTAAAGAGAGGTCATCCGAAAGTAGGTGCAGCCAACTCTAGCTAACTCATGTTTTATCGCCTGTGGAGGCAAGGTAAGAAAGGAAGAGAGGCTTAATGCGATGATCTTCATTTCCGCCTTGCCTCGGGAAGATGCGTCGACATCTACATTCATGATTGCCTCCTCTATTTTCAGGTTAGTCAGCTACGCTCGTCTCGGATAAAGTTTTTTTCCTCAGTTTTCGATGTAATAAAAAAAGTGCATGTTGTGAACGTTGCTTCGTGCGATAAACTCTCATGTGTTATTTTTGTCACACCAGTACTGCCATGTTGAGTGTGCGTAAATACTAATTACAGATTGTAAAGTTCCTCAAATATAAAACGTCATTTCTTGTCATTCTTTAATTCACTGTTTTGAAATATTGTCGAGATTATTAATCTCGACAATTAATGGGGGCACAGATCAGACCGAATCATTACCCGGTAACTTTAGTACAAGTGAGGTTAACCAATTGTTTAATAATCCAATAACTGAAGATGAAGTTAAATGTTCCATAAATAGATTAAAATTGGGCAAAAGCCCGGGTATAGATGGGCTGCTCGGAGAGTTTTTTAAATGTTCAACTCAACATTGTTTGACATATATAACAACTTTTTTCAACTACGTGTTTGATACTGGTGAATTTCCAGAATTGTGGCGTAAAGGCATAATTATTCCACTTCATAAAAGTGGTGATAAAACAGAACCTGGAAATTATAGGGGTATAACATTATTAAGTGTATTTGGAAAAATTCTTACTAGAATTATCAATGAAAGATTATCTGATTGGGCAGAAACTAGTAACCTTATTTCCGAAAACCAAGCAGGCTTTCGGCGTGGCTATACCACAAGCGACAATACCTTTACTCTATTTGCATGCATTCAAAAACACCTATCTAGGCATAGAGGAAAACTGTTTGTCGCCTTTATTGACTTCAAAAAAGCCTTCGATTTAGTGAACCGGCACAAACTATTTAATTTGTTGTCCAAATATGGATTGAACGGCAAACTGCTTAACTGCTTGAAGGGAATATATAGTATAGTCACAGCATGTGTTAGAAGTGGTACAGACTTAACAAATGAGTTTGATTGCCCTCTGGGGCTACGACAAGGATGTGTATTAAGTCCTCTTTTATTTTCTTTGTTTATAAACCAACTAAGTGTTGATGTTAACAGCACAGGGAAGGATGGTGTTCAACTATTTCCTGATTTTATTGACCTATCTATTTTATTGTTTGCTGACGATGTAGTCCTAATATCTTATACTAAAAGTGGCCTACAGCGCCAACTAGATATATTACATACCTATTGTCAAAATTGGAACTTATATGTCAACCCCAAAAAGTCAAAAATAATTGTTTTTAGAAAAGGTGGAAGATTGTGCAAAAATGAAAATTGGAGCATTGGTCCACAGCCTATAGATGTAGTTTCATCATACAAATATTTGGGTGTAACATTTTCGACACAATTAAGACGGAAAAATACGGTTTCAAAAATATTACCAATTCTCACCTACGGTTCGGAATTGTGAGGATTCCAACGATATGAAATACTTGAACGTGTACAATATGTGGCATGTAAGCAGTTTTTGCGGACGGGAAAAAGCACCCCAAATCTAATGGCGCTTGGAGAGTGTGGGAGATTCCCCATCTAATGCAATACCTCTGTTCAAGTATTTTCATATTGGTTACGATTATTAAACTATAAATTCGACCGTTACCCACGAAAAGCATACGACATGTTGTTATATTTGGACTCTCGGTGAAAACGTAATTGGGCAACGTCAGTTAAAGAAATGCTGTTCCGTTTTGGCTTTGGATTTGTTTGGGTAAACCAGGGGGATGGGGATAGGAATTCGTTTATGATTAAATTTCAGGCAAGGCTATGTGATATTTACAGACAGGAGTGGACTGAATCAATCAAAAACAATAGTAGATATGCCTTATACTGCCAGTATAAAGTAATCTTAGAGGAAGAGACATATTTGTTCATTTGTCCTGAATATGATAGCTTACGCTTTTCTTTACTCCCTAGAAAACTGTTGAATTGCAGAAATATGCACCGGTTTACCATTATTATGTCATCATGTAATAGCAATGTTCTTAAGTCATTACTGACGTTTATACACGCAGCACTTAAGCACAGAGAAAACATTATGTCAAACAGGCACAGTTAATGTTTTATAGAAATGAACTGATTAAATTCCAATCTATGTGCATATCTTCCAAATGTTAAAAACAAAATGTCGATTGTGTATTCCGACCAATGATCATATATACTTAATTAACTTATTATTAAAATGTATTCCTGTATTATTCTTATAGCTTTTATGGATTTTGACGTCTCGCTGTTGTTTCGAAATCCCAATAAAAACAATCCAGGAATACTATACTTGTAGATAACAGTAGTATAGAGTGAGAAGCTCGGTTATTACTTATTAGTACATAATAAGAAAGGGTTTAACGTTATTATGTATTAATTATTTTGTGCGTTATAAGTAGAAGGGAGCCGATTTGGCTGTGTTAGAAAACACACACGTAGAGCAGCAACGTGATATCTTCACGAAAAGAAAAAACAACGACAATATCAGTGACCCAGTGAATGTCAGGCAGATCTTACTTGCCATTCATAAATAGTGGTCGACTAGTTGCAGCCATTTAGAACAAAAACAGAATGAAACCTAAAAAAAACACCGACCTTTTAGAAAAATAAAAAGACGACATTAATCTGAGAGATTCAGTACACATATCTTGGTTGATCCGTTTGTAGCTGCGTAACACATTTCGTAATGCCTGGTATTCATCATCAGCATTAAGTCAGACCCTGCTAAGTGTGGATATTTAGACCTACCATAGGAGATCATCGTCGTCATTATACTTCCTTGAGCACGACATAAAAAACCAATCATTGCATTCTTAAGTCGTTATGATCAGTCAATGAACGGATAGATCCTGGTCTGATTTGTGTTATTAGCGATTTGTACCAGGGGCAGAAGTAGTGCAGTTGCACCATCAAATGAACTGCGAGCACAAACTAATTCCAAGGGAAGTAGTTATTGTAATTCCAAAGCCTAAGGGGAAGAACTGTTGTAAAGCGTTCAACAGAACCCGTCTATTTTACTAATTATGTACTATTATAAGTCAATAGGCCATATGTTGGAGTCGATATTTTGGCCATGAGGTTTAAAGACAAATGAACTGGAGTCTTAGTAAATTTTCGCTTCATTTCGTAACACGAGTCTCCATCTTAGAGAATTATATGTCATTGAAATTCTTGGAAGAGTTCTGCCTGTACTGGGTGGAGCTTGTAATTAATAATTATACTGTGGTGCTTGCAGCACTGTAGAAGAACATCCGTTATATTCATTGTCTGATAAAGGTCATTTGTTGAACTTCATAAACTCGACGATGAATTCACGAACATGACTGTATGGAATTTTGAAGCAGCGCTTAATTTAAAAGAGGTGCAGCGATTTTCCCACTATGATTTAAAGGGAATGTTTTAAAGACGGTCTGGTTTTACAAAGCAGACACACTGGGTGGTAAGGTTTACTGTTTTATTTATTAGAAATATATCATTGACATACTCTGATTTAGAGTTATAATAACTGGAGAGGTTAACTTTTCGAAACAGCTAAATTTCAGCATCGACAAAAGGTTTTTTTATTGTTTTTAATTTTTTTTTTTTGGGGTGGGGGGGTGCTGAGCTCACATCTGCGATATGTAGTTGTGTTTCACAACCAATGACGTGTGTACCGAGATTCTACATCGCCCGTTGTTCCTTAGGCAGATTTGTATGCAATTTGCGCATCAATCGTACTAAATTACTGAACGAAAATACTAAACCTGTGCAAATATTGCTGGTCTTGAGAAACTGATCTGCCAAACAATACCTCTGACTTACAAGAACAGGAAATAATATGTCTAGTAGATTGCCAGGTCCGTATCTGTAGATCATTAAGTAGAAAACACCGCTTGTTAAAACTGTCTTGGTGCTGAACGGTCACTACAGCATCAAGGAAACTGTTAACAAAGAAAAGATGATATTTTATGTTTATATAAGCCGATGCTAGTTAGGTCCGAGTCCCAAATAATATCACGCCACCCTCTTTCTCATTCTGACATAAAAACCATCGATCTTACCGACTGGGCTACACAGGTCCACTGCAGCATTACCACCAATTTGGTCCTCGTAAAGGCTATGAATTCTTCTGCTTATATAATGACTCGAGTTCGAATCTCGGTCCAGGCAAGCAAAATTGTTTTTCTGAACAATAAAACTATATTATTATATTATTAATGCTTGGTTGCCCTCAACTGGTACAGATCGGTAGGTTGGTACGTGAGGAAATAACATGTCGTCTAGATTGACAGGTCGGTATCTTTGGATCGTTAAGTAGAGGAAGTGGCTTGTTAAAACTATCTTGCTGAATTGGTAGGTCATTGACCTCATGGCATTTCACAATAGATAACATACCTCGGTGTGCACTTTTTTGGTTCACACATTTTTTCATGAACCAAACCAGACGGAGATTTCGCCAAACTGACGGGCAACAACTCCTGTCGACTGTAATTTGTCTTGGCTTAGTTACAGTTTCTTTAGTGAGTTACATCTATACGTCGTCTCATTTATCCAAATATTGGCTTATAGCATATTATCTCAACACTGACATTAACTGATATTAACAACTGGTTTTCCTATCTTGGCCCTGCAAAAGCTCCAATATGTTGTTTCATTGGGGTTAAACGTCGTAATATATGTTATTTTTCTCACACGACGGCGTGCCAGCCAGAGGGCGAGCCACCTTCGACACTACTGGCAGCAAACAAAGACAAGACAGGACAAATACAAGACAACCACAGGACGTTATACAAATACATTACAAACAGATCGGTTGCATGCTGCCCCATAGCTCTGGAAGCAACAGTGCATCAATCACTTGTATAGCACATTTAACAGACACAAGATTCGAATTTGTATTTTTTCGAATAGGTTTTTCTTTGTATTTAGTTTTTGTCAATTGATAAGATTTATTTTGCTATGTTCAAATATCACATCGTCTCTAGGCATAGCTCGAAGACAAAGTCCATGTGACAGATATACCAGGCGTATCCATCAATTTCACACTTCATAAATGGCTCCGAAACAATGGATCAAAATCTGGTGAATTGGTCGACGGTATTACCAGATGTATTAACGCTTTGTTTGAAGAATAGCAATGCTGTCTTTACTTAGCACTGGAGGAAAAATAACTTTCCAACATTATGGAAATGCTTTACATCTCGGTTGTGCTAGTGTCAATTATTGTTGGAATACACCGCCGTCATATAAGCGAAATACCCTTAAGCACGGCAAAAAAACACCAATCAATCAATCAATCAATCTAATTGTCACGGTGGGTTCGTGATATAAAAGAAAAACCGGGAAGACGAGTATTGATGAGGAGGATTTATTTCACAGATCTTGGTAGCAGGCTTCAGGAATGTACAACCTGAAGAGACAAATTGACAACCGTCAGGACGACAGATGTATTGACTATAATCTGCCATTATATTTCCAAATACACTAACAAGTTACATGAAATATTGAAATAGAAAATAGAGACTTTATAAACTGCCCAAGTTAATGCCAAAAACACTAAAATGCGAAAAGGCAAATTGGAAATTTGTCTATCATTTTAAGTTGCACAATTACAAAGACATACCTGAAGAGACAAATTGACAACCGTCAGGACGACAGATGTATTGACTATAATCTGCCATGAACGTCTCCAGGTATGGCTTTATATAGCTAAAGTTTCATATTGATATGTAAAATACCTAATAACCGCAACCAATCACATCTTGCACACACAATACACCAGTCGGTTGAGAATACCAGTAGCCGTTTATAGTACCCTTGGTGTACGACGACACCAAGTGGTTAGTAATAGTTAGTAATAGTTGAAACTACAATGGAGATGAATGAGTGAATGGAATCAGAATGGAAGAATGAATGAAGATCAGCAATTGAAAAAAAAGTAAACAAACAAAAAATCTTAGTATGTGACACCCTCCCCGGCTGCAGGGAAAGTATCGTCCTCGATGCGAAAAATTTAAGTTTCCCAGTCCCCCGACCGAATCCACTCCGGAGGCCTTCGATGCCTGAGTGACCGGCGAGGCTCAATAACAGTTGGAGGAACAGATGGCAAGCGTGGGATCGCGTCAGTCCGAGGAACGAATGGCGGAGGTGGAATCGCTTCAGTTCGAGGAACAAATGGCGGAGCCTGGGGACGCAAAGCCGTTCGAAGAAAGTGGTCAGGTTCAGAATCGCTTTCCGAAGAGGTGGGAGTGACCGGTTGAGTTAAAGGTTTTATTGATTTGGAAGAGTAAGGTTGTGAAGGAGACGGGAGTGATAAGAAAGGCAACAACATATTTCTATGTAACGTACGAGTCTTCCTACCATCCTCCCGTTTCACAACGTAAACAGGGATTCCAGGAGTTGGTTGGGAGAGTACTGTGTATGGATGTTGTTCCCACCTATCTGCAAGCTTGTGTTTGCCTTTTATTCCCACGTTTTTCACTAAAACCCTATCACCAGGACTAACTGTGGATACCTTAACTCTTCGATCATACCTGCGTTTGTACCTAGAAGAGACTTTCTCGGCCTCTCGAGAGCTAATCTTATACGCAAAGTTTAATCTCTTCTTGAGATCAGAGGCATATACAGTTTTGGGTCCTTTTATGTTATCATTTGGGTCGATACCTAGATAACAATCAATGGGCAGACGGGGGTGCCTACCAAACATAAGATAAAAGGGAGAGTAGGAGGTGGTATCATGTTTGGTAGCATTGTACGCATGGACCAGAGCAGGGACATAACTTTTCCAATCGTGTTTCTGTTGGTCCGTGAGTGTGCCAAGCATGTTAAGAAGCGTTTGGTTGAACCGCTCGCACATCCCATTACCTTCGGGGTGGTATGGAGTGGTTCTAGATTTATGTACACCAACAATATTACACAATTCCCTTATAACCCGAGATTCGAAATTGCGCCCCTGGTCACTATGAAGTCGACCTGGGAAGCCATAGTGCACAAAGAAGTTATCAAAAAGAATTTTGGCAGTTACTTTAGCTGTTTGATTCTTTGTGGGAAAAGCTTGTGCATATCTGGTAAAATGGTCGGTTATAACGAGTATGCTATCGTAACCCCCTTTTGACGTTTCCAATGAGAGGTAATCGATGCATACTAATTCAAGGGGTTGGTGTGTTTGAATGTTTACCAACTGAGCGGTTTTATAGGCGGTAGGGGATTTCCGACGGATGCAGCGGTCACAAAACTTCACCTTACGGGAGACGTCTTCGACCATACCCGGCCAGTAAAATCTCGATCGGACTAGATCAAGCGTGCGCGAGATCCCCTGGTGCCCAACATCATCATGCAGACCCTGTAAAACAATTTGGCGGTAATTACATGGTAAAATCAGAACATGCTTAAACGTATTATCATCAGATGAAACTCGGAACAGGACACCTTCTTTAATTTTCAATTTATCCCAATCCTTAAGCAATAGGCGTACCTCGCGATCCTCTAACTTAGAAAGGTCACGTGTAGGTCGTTTGCCAAGTTCAACAAAATGAATTGTACGGTTAATAGATTTGTCAGCAAGTTGTAAATTACGCCATTGTACAGAGTCAGACATTAGTGGTAAACATACTTGAGCGGCTATTGTACATTGGTTAATTCTTACCTCATGATCTATGGGAGGTTGGACAGTCAAGGTTTCAATAAGCGGACGATCCTCCACCAATCCACTTTCACAAACCGCTTGTACGACAGATTGATCGGCGACATGCGTTTCGTTGTACAAAGTTGGGTGTCTGGAAAGGGCGTCTGCATCTTGGTGATTAGCACCAGCCTTGTACTGAAGATCAAACTCGAACGTGGACAGCTCTGCCAGCCAACGGTGACCCGTAGCATCCAACTTAGCAGATGTAAGTACGTAGGTCAAAGGGTTATTATCCGTTTTGACCGTGAACTTGTGACCGTAGAGATATTCCTTAAACTTTTCAGTGACGGACCACTTCAAAGCAAGGAATTCTCGTTTGTGGGCAGGGTAATTACGTTCAGCGTTCTTAAGACCTCGGCTAGCGTACGCTATAACCCGATCGACACCATTTTGGCTCTGGTAAAGAACGGCTCCAAGACCGTCTGCGCTGGCGTCGACGTGCAGGACGAAAGGGAGGTGGTAGTCCGCATATGCCAAGATGGGTGGCGAGGTCAGGAGGACAATGATCTGGTCAAAAGCTTCCTGGTGACTAGATTCCCAACACCATGCAGAGTGACCTCGATTCTGCTTAGGACCTGGAAGTAAATCATTGAGAGGTTTAGCGATCTTTGCATAGTTGAGGACAAATCGGCGGTAGTATCCCGCAAATCCAAGAAATTTACGTAAATCCTTAACATTTCGTGGGGTTGGCCATTGCTTCAGGGCATCAATTTTGTCAGGATCGGTCTCGATTCCATGTTCGGATACTATATGGCCTAAATATTTAACCCTCTTACAAAAGAAATCACATTTGGAAACTTTTAATTTAAGACCATGCTGTCTCAGACGTGTAAAAACGTTTTGCAAATGGACGAGATGTTCTTCAAATGTCTTAGAGTAAACAATGATATCGTCTATATAGACTAAACATTCTTGTAAATTAATATCTCTAAGGCATTTTTCCATAAGACGCTGGAAGGTGGCTGGAGC
>JAVFBX010180870.1:0-13342 GCA_034783855.1 Mopalia kennerleyi
ACTAGATCACATCTTGCTCTTTACAATGCAAAAAATTTGAAGTCTCTACCATGAATAGTTTTATAGAAATGCGCCATGGAAAATGTAGTGTCGGCTTTAAAGTAAAGTGCCAGAAATAGGCAATTAAAGTTTTGCGACTTGAATACTTGATCATGGGGAAGCTAAATTATCGGCTAAAATTGAACTGTTTATAAATAGAATTTCGATTTACGTTTTCACCGACATATACTTTGAATGCCAAACTTTTAATCTAAGCGATAAAAAAAAATTGGTTTATTTTGAGCCCAAGGGGTCCAGCAAGACCGTAAAGCTACTAACAGATTTATTATTCTTAAATCAAAACTTTGTTCCATCTACATTTTCTGTTGACATACAGAAGGCCTACACAAATATACATTTTGACGCAGCTGCATTTTACCGTTGCTGTTGCAAAGACCTGCGTTCCGCAACGTGTCTTCCCGAAAGAACTTGATGGCACAGGTTTATCCAAAAGTTGCAGTCTTCACTGAAAATCTATATGGTTCTTGGTGGTTACAACATGGGGTTGGGATGTGTGCGCAAAATTATCCTCAGTCCTCAAAACTCTTCTTTCCCGAGTTATGAACACCAGAATCAAGCAATCAGACGTATTCTGTTATTAAAGTAAAACTGGGTTTGGAAGTTTTCAATAAAAAACATAAGAATCTGTGTATAGCGAGTAGACAATTAGGGCATATATGTCCTTTCCAAATTTGAACATTACGAGAAAAAAATAAAATACCAGTTGACTTTATATATATAGTTGACAATAATAAAGAGAATGGATTGATACGGTAAAAGTTTCTGACCAAGTTTGTTTTCTTTTGTAACCTGTTGCCTACATTGAAATATTTCGGTCTTCAAGTATTTTAAAGTGAACAGATTAGACTTAGCGTGATAATCTACTGTGTTGTCGAAATATGGCTCTTATGGAACCATTAACGGTTCTTCAGTCATGGCCCTGGTGGAACCCTTTATGGCCCTGGTGGAACCCTTTATGGCCCTGGTGGAACCCTTTATGGTTCTGTTTGGAACCCTTCATAACAACCTATCCAAGTATTCCTTCTTTTTTTATTTGTCGTAATGGTTTCATATAGGCCTATAGATGGTGTCATCTTTTCTAAAGAACCGTTTTTGCCTTTACGGTTCCATATAAATAGTCCCATCTTTTTAAAAGAGCCCTCAAAGAACCAATAATTCAAAGAGTGTAGCCATAATATCGCCTGCGAGAGAACCGCCTCCCCCGACACACACGTACATATCTCCCTACTCCGAATATGGGTATGGTTACCATAATCCCAAGCTAGCAGACATATTAATTTTACGAGGAAACTTGAACATGGCGTGTTTTAATCGAACACAATGTCTTATCCTTCTGTAGAGGCATATTCTATTGCTTTATTGTGACATATTTTATTGTTTTATTGTAACATATTTTATAGTTACCAATAAAATCATGCATTCATAATAATGCCTTGGATTTTATGGATTGTATCACGCTTGACACAGGTCAGATATAAGGGCCATTTCTTGTTATCGAATTGGTTTTATATCATTAAAAAACATATTTCCTAGTATCTTATTTTTATTACATGAATAACTATCAAAGCCAGCCAAGGCCAGTTAGGCGGTTAGGAGGCAACTTATGGTTGCCTTGATGCTCTGAGCGCCTAAGGGGAAGCATGTAGCCGATCCGTTTTGTGATGTTTTAGGGTTGCGCCTTTTGAATGTCCTCTCTTGGTCAAGCTCAAGGGAAGTTTCCTTGAAAGGGTATACGTCTTGTTTGACGCATTTGAAATCTTGCCTTGGAAAGCTGGTCTTTGACGGGAAGCAGATAAACTACGGAGCACATTTCAGAACTAAATAGTAACGAATAAATTAGGCATTATATTGTTAAATAAGTCACGTAAGCAGTAAACATTCTGATAAACCGTCCACAACATAACTTGTTATTTCAAATGAACAGGATGGTTGGTCAAAGTTTCGACCGAGGGGAGAAAAGCCGTTTGATTAAAACCGTTACAGTCTTACCTCCATGACGTTATATAGAGCGCTTGGTCAAAGAGCAGGGTCATCTTGTGTGGTGATATTCGGTAAATAGCGGTCGTCGCCAGGCACATTACAACTGTAGAAATACACCGGGACAATGCTTTGATGTCATTCAGCTGAAAACCGATGTAATTCTTTTAAAAAGTCCCGTAATAAATTTAATTTTTCCGTAATGGATTTTTTACCTATTTTATGTTGACCCTTATTACACATTTATAAATATACACATTTTTAAGCAGCAGGAACTTTTCGAAACTGTGGCTAAGAATCGAGATCCGCCACGGACCCGACTTCATGTGAAGAACGTTATGGTTTGGGTCTATCTCAAAGTTGCAGTCAGCATTGAAATAGTCGGATTATCTCAGATGAGAACAAGCTCTCGTGGCACCGCCTGTAAAAAGCAGACTTATATCACTGCAGTGACGATGTGGTCCTAGCCAAAGTAGTTCCATAAAGCTTAAGCCTGTGTTCGAAAAAAAAAAATCAAATTGGGGAGGAAGTAGATGATTTTCGATATTTAAGTTGGGTATTCTCAAAAAGTCTAAATGTTCAACCGAAAACTATTAATTATTTTTTTTATTAAACCAAACTGCGTACCGTAGCGACAACTGGCTTTTCAAAGAAACGAAAAGAAATGAAAGGATGAAACAGAACAATTTTTCATACTCATTTTCAAAACCCTACAGAAACATTTGAAGCTATCGTTGCTGTTAGCCTCGTTCACAAACCTTTCTCACGCGACACCATGAGGATGATTGTTCCTGGGCAGTTTAAATATGAGATCACGTGACAAATGTCACACGATCCGCCTCTGCAGCACACCGGAAACCCGGAACAGATGCCAGCGCGGTTTATTTCACTGCTGTTCTGTCAAA
Source organism: Mopalia kennerleyi (assembly GCA_034783855.1). Classification (NCBI taxonomy): domain Eukaryota; kingdom Metazoa; phylum Mollusca; class Polyplacophora; order Chitonida; family Mopaliidae; genus Mopalia; species Mopalia kennerleyi. The sequence continues at coordinate 2,943 of JAVFBX010180870.1, forward strand.
TTCATTACCGCATACTAATCGTTTACTGGAAATAGAACGAGAAATAAAATTTGACATTGGTTTTATTGTTTGTTTTAGATAATGGCGTCATGTTTTACGTTCAATAGCACCAAGCCTTCCATTTAAAGACTGGTCTCGGATGATGTACTTAGGCCCGGAGTTTCTACATAACAAATCCATAAACATCGAAGATGGGTTCATAGATATCAAATTAAGCCAAGATCCAGGGGCGGTGCCACAGGAGACAAAGCAGGGTGGGAGGAACGTATGCCCCACCGGTAAAGTGTCTTCACTTATTACCCCACACCCCACACCCACCACCCATATGTTTTGTCCTGGCGCCGACACTGCCAACAACTGTAAGTGACTGTATTATTAACGTTGATCCCGTAATATAGAAATATTGCAATGCGTTCTTCCTAGTTCTACCGGTCTATGGTGAATTGAGTTGGTGCACGATTTGCTTTTCTCGCACTTTCTCGCTTGTCAGGTACAGGTATGCAGTTAAACAACGTGCATGTTATCTTTAACGTCACGTAATGTTATACAATGATCATAAATCCAAAGGTGCACCTTATAATGGGTGAATTATTCTTTTAAATATTAAAAAAGTTCTATACCAGATATACAGCGACGAATAAAAACCCTGAACTAAACTGAGATGTTAGTTATCTATACAATTCTCAAATTTAGATTGCAAACAAAAAGCTCCTTCTTTCTCGAATTAAGCCATCGAAAATATCTTTTCAAAGCAAAACGGATACAGAATCTGTTGGCCTGATTCGAGAAAGAACGAGAAGTTTTGTGTTTGCAATCAAATTTTCGAATTATAGATAACTATAACATCAATATGCTGGGTTCGGATTTGAGAATGAACTGTTTCTCCATGCACCCTGACAGGTGAAGTCTATTTATTTTGTGTGATTAGTGGTCTTAATGCGGTTAAATTTCGCCATGATACAAGCTGATCGAGACCCCGAGAGTGTCCACCCTTCTTCTTTTCTATATTCATATACGATCACCATGGTACCGAGCTCATTTGACGCGGTATATAGGTACATTTACCTAGCCTGTAACTAATAACTGATCATACCCAGATCAGCATATGACATGCAGCCATTCGCTTTTCTTCTTTAAAATTAATTCATATGTGCTCAAATAAATCTGACACCATAAGAGGTAATTTGCCATCATTTTGATTTAATTCAAAAGCTCAAGATAACTGTGGAAACCAATCATTATCTCAACAAAAGCAAAAACCACAATCATGGATATGCTATTTAAAGGACCTATAAAGAAGCATTGGAGGAACAAAGAGAAGTTTCTCCAGCGTGTGAATAACAGACGGTACAATGTTAACCGAACTGGTAAATCTACCGCGGAGGCGCGGACTCTGTCTTCGGGAAGTGTGATTTCATTACGGATTTTACCGGATCGCAGGCGCCTTTTTCTGTCCTCATATCGCCTTGATCAGATATCCGTGCAAGATAACCTTCGCATTATCACTGCTCGATTTAGCCAGAACAAACGCGAAAAGTGAGCGAGGTGCTGTCGCTGTGCATGTTTTATTTCCGTCTTGGGAGCTCTAAATTTATTATTGGGCGTTGCGCTTATCATTTCGTTTCCTTTGATCTTCTCAAAGTCCAGTGCCTTGGTGGACCTTTTGGGTTCACCCCACACGTCCAGTCAGCTGTGCTAGAGATAGCCGAACCTCATAAACTATTCTCTCCAGTCGCTGGTCGCATTATTCATTCATGTCGCACAGCCAAACAAGCATGCACTAGCTGTCCTAAGAAATCTGGCTATTAAGATGTGAATTGTTAACGTCAAGTCATTCGCTCTATTGTCTTTCAAAAGAAAAGTTATGACACCGTCGGATGACATTGCCCTTAATATGACATTCACACTGCATACATTTCTATGCAACGCTATGATTAATTCAGCATTTTTCATTAATTGCTTACACTGCAATTTATAGATTTTTAATCTTGTTTACTTTATCTCAAATGGTAAATATGATAAAAATTAACAATGTTGATCCACGGTTGGAATTCGAAATCTTAGTTTCACGAATTAGCTAAAATATTTATGACAGTTTAAAGATTTTAACTTTCCCATTCATTGTGACTTCTGTTTAATATGACGAAAATGAAAAGTATGGTCAAACGAATCATTAAGGTGCACTATTGGCTTTATTATAATTCATTCTAGGCCAAAACATCACGTGACGTTAAAGGTAACACGTTGGTTGGCTGCCTGTACATGACATGTAACGCGAGAAAGTAGGAGAAAAGCCAATCGTGCACCTAACTCCATGCAACGGATGCACTTTAATCCTAGTCCATTTTCATCTTCGAAAACGTAGGGTTGAAAAACGAATCAGTTTATATATATATTTTTGTTACCATTCTAACAAGAGAGAATCAACTTACCATTCATCGAGACTCGCTCAAAGGTGCTGACGCGCCATCATCAAGGATGAAAAATAAGTCTCATTTGTAGTCAGCTAATGTTTCATTTTGTAAGCCAAAGAAATGAATGCCCGATTTTATTGAGCTGGAATGTGGACAGATAGAACATGGTTTGAATTCCTAATAAAATAATATATATATTAACATTGACTATAGCTGTGCCTGTAATCCAAAAGGCCCAGGTTCGAATCCCGGTGGAGGCAAGCAAATTTTTCTCTCTTCAGTTATTCAATATATATATTTCTTTATTTTGATAAAGTAATCACACTGGCACAGAGATGTAGATCAATTAAAATCGAAAACTCCCATGCAGAGACAAGTTTCTAATAAACCTTAATCTCGAGTTATGTTATGGGTAACCTAAATAAATCTAGTCAAAGACCAGAGTCGAATCCTAGTGCAGGCAAGGCAATTTTTAAGTCTCTAAAAATAATATATAAAAATACATAAACAATCAATACAATATAAGTTTCCGGCTGACGATTACCGAACATAACCGACATCACTTTACTCGGAACGACTCCGTGGTAAGTTGGTAACATTAAAGCTTAGGTTATCTCTCATGAAGAGAGTGTGATACGATCGGGTCTTCCACTGGCTGATCTGTTAACCATCCGATGTGCAGGAAAGATACGAGTCACATAGGGTGGGCAATTTGTTGGGATAGCAATCAGTACACTCTGAAATGTATAACGATTCAGAGCCCGATTTCACGCAAACAAATCATAACATAAGTGGAAAGTTATAGTCACGATTTCAAGACTGTATTGAGCCTACATGGTATAACTTGTTTATTGACTTACTGTTATTAGAATATTAATCCTTAAATGTCCAGTTTCTGTGTTCAAAAGAAAAGGATGTAAACAAAAAAATGCTTCGTGAAAGCTGTACCAGAACCACAATCCGACATACCCGAGAGCTTAAACGGTTGAGGATTTTGAGAAAACCCTACGCTCTGTGCCAAGTCTGGCTTATGTATAGTAGATAGTCTAATCTGCCTAAAGGGTGTTTTTACGTTTCGCCGTTTTACTGCTAAACTACAGTAAATTGTGCAACACATGTATATATATTCGTCTTTTGATGCAGAACAATAATAAGTAAATTATTTTTTAATAAAACTTACAGAAATAAATATTTTGCATAAAAAGTAAATGTTTGCTACCTGTTTTTCAAATTGCTACTCCTTTACACAATTTAAGTCAACTGTTCGATTTTACATCAACGTATTATACATTATATATACCGAAAAACGGTCATTCAGTTTTTTCCTGTTTTTTTTAATTAGTTTCCTTGCAATATTATGATTAAGCTAAAAAAAACAAATGAGTCAAACTGGTGAAATTTCAACATTTTATACTACATGTATATCTAAAAAACGACATGTGACATTAAAAATCTGAATGATCGTTTTTTAATTTTATATTTTGAGATAAAATGTGCAAAAAAAAGTCCTGTAGGTATAATAAAAGCCGATGAGTAGGTAGTGTTTTTTATTGCTAATTATACGTTGTTAAACATACCTAGATTTTGTTTCACAATATTTTGAAATTTTATACTATTCACAACTAAAGTTTGATTTGCACGGTTTATAGATCTCCCATTGTACCTTGACTGGACGCGGTATACCAGGGTAAATCTTCCCCAGATCAACTCGTCCACAACCATCAAATTCATACCCTCCTTATCCTGAAGTATTTATATAGCTAAAATCAGTTGAATTCTTTCACAGATATCGAAGATGGTACCAAAATATCTTACGTTAAAATAAATAATAGTGAAATAAAATTAATGCTAATATGTTTCTATTAACAATACCAAAACGTATTTGCAGATCCTGTAAATAGTCATGATCTTTACTGGCCAACGGTAGGTATACGAATGGGAATAATATCCAGTCAGGACCTATATATATCTATATTTTGAATAAATGAAGGGAGAAAAATGTGCTTGTCTCCACCGGGATTCGAACCCGGGACCCTTATATATTTAGGTTTACACCCTATACGTATAGATACCAATTGGTCGAGTTTTTTTTCTCCATACTGCAATAGGTACCAAATACAAACAAGTCACCTCTCTGAAACAACCAAGAATAGGTTCGTACCCTTCATGGTGTATTCGGTTTGTCACAAAATGATTTAAATCTTCTAAGCTTAAGGAAGTCATCTTGTGCATTCAATACAAAATCCAATAATATTGGATATTGGATAATATTGGAGGCTCTATTGATCGAAAAAGTGAAAGTCGATTTGTTGTGTTTTTTTACAAAACTATTCAATTGTGTATAGATACCTTGTTGCAGGCGTTGAACGCGTTTATAGGTTCACCAAATCGGACAAATAAAACGGAGGTATAAGACAATTCGGTAACACGTTTTAGAAATATCACGGGACAATACATCTCTTTGACCGTACCTATCTGATTTACCTTCTATAACAGCTTTAATGCTAAAGAACTTTGTGTCACATATGAATCTAGATAATTTAAAAACATTTTTGTAACGTGGAAAAAAAGAGAAACAAACAAAAAATTACTGTAACGATCCAGCATTATAGAGGAAACCTGTCCTATACAATGGAAGTGGCCATTAGAGCAGAGATATGGACGGTGAGTTTATTGGCCTGGGAAAACCAGTGGCGAGAAGGCTTTAAACACTGATGGAACAGATAATGCGGGGATAATTATGCTCCAACGTTACCGTTTAAGCCTGGTGATGGACAAGACACGAGAAGACAAAGACAGGGCGATGGGACAATTATAACGGGGATACCATCGGCTAACATCAAAGGGTTCCTGGTAGAACATATCTGAGACAATAACCAAATCAATATCCACTGGACAATGGTTCCCACATTTCAGATGACGAGTCCATCTCAGTTAATGGCTAGCGGATGCAGAGAGGGGACAACTGGCTTTGGCGACAGTTACTTTATTAGCGACCGACCGATTTGCCGGCCAATAGACAAAAGCCTGAGATAAGAATTATTGCACGTGAACAAAGCCGGACGTAAGAACAGGTCCGAGTCACGTGGCGAAGTGGCATTGTCTTGACAGATGTACAATAGTCTTTTTTCGGACTGGGCGAACGGAGTAATCCCTGGCCGCGCGGTGTCCATCAGCCCGGCCGAGTAGCTGTGTCCGGCCCATCACACCCTTACCATCGGGCTTGTCACCAAGAATCAAGAGAGACATGGGAACCCGGGCTATCTTAAGGGCAGTGCAATCGACAACACGTCTTGTTTTGCTGCTTCAGATCTGTTAACTCATTACCAAATGACAGAATTATCTCGGGACGTCTTCGGCCAGCCTGTAAAATAGCACACTCTCTGGTCAAAATTGCCAAGTCCCACTTTTGATTCTCGTTTGATACGAATTAGTCCACTTGAATTAGGAGCTGACCGATTTTCAAATCTGCAGTTTTGGCCTGACCTAAACGACTAACCATTTCACACCTTTACTTGGTCTACAGTTTCAAATTACATTTATGCTTAAAACGAATCATAACGTGTAAAAACATTTGTTGTAATGAAATCCGGGCTTTAATGCTATTTTCGACCCAATTCCTGCCTAGTTCATATAGTTACATATAATATCTCTTAGTAGTGCAATCCAGATGGCATGTTGCTTGTCGTATCAAAGACAGTGGCCGTAAAATTCAACCGGTTATCTGAAAAACAACATTACAGGGAACCAATTAAAGTTGTGTAAAGATTTAGAGTCGAAACAGCTAATAGAGGATTTTGATTGGATATTTAAAAGTAAACCATATTCTAGCAATCCTGAACAAAGGTGCCTTCGTATGTCAGCCGCTATAGCGAAAAGAGATCAGTGAGCGTATATTGGGTGTCTTCCTATAATTTGATTTCGATAACAGAAGATTTAGTATATGAGCATTCTCAAAGGGCTAAGATTTAAACTTAACAGTTCGTTTTCAGACAAAAACCAAACTTAGTGCACGAAAAAGAAATCATTATTATAGTGATTTGCCCAAAGTTCTCAATTGTATATAGTTGAAAGCTAGAAGCCAGTTGGTGGTTACAGAAGCGGTTAATTTTACGACGTGGTATTTTGAAATCGAAATTCAATTTAAGATCCGAATACAATCGTTCGTCATTTTTGACAAATACCAAATGTTAATATGGTGAAAAATAGTACCTCGAGGACACTAAGTAATGAAACGCATTGTTACTATAATAGGAACAGAACTTGCGGTCAAATGTTTGCTCCTACATTAATACAGCTTAAAAGAACATATGTTAAATATCGTATGTAAATAATGTTTTTACCTTTATATAAGGAACAGACATATATTTGACGGGTGGCAATTTGCTCCTAGATTAATAAAGCTTAAAAATAAATATATGTTAAATATTGTATATGTAAATAAATTGCTACTAAAGTTGACAATTGCTGGACACGTTTCATCCCAGTAGCATTGGGAATTATTTCTTCTCCCATAGTAATAAAGCTTAAAAAATATATATGTTAAATGTCTTGTGTGAATAATATTGCTAAAAGTTATGTGTAAAAAAGTTGTACTAAAGATGAAAATTGCGTGTTAAATGGGCCGTTTTGGAAGTATTTCTTCTCTGTGGGTTTTCTTAGGTTCCGACAAGTGGTGATTATACGTAACCTGCCAGAGGAATTCAGGGTTGTCGCATGTACTCCGAATGAGTCAGAACTAATATGCCCTTTAGGTATTATTCATCGGTTAGAAACAGGCAATAAGAAAATTCCCTCATCAGTGGCACAAGTACCTGAGGCATAATGCAATTTACTGTTGTGGAATGAGGTTTGTGACTCAGGCCACGTGAGAAGGCGGGCAATAAGCCTCTCGTATAGCACCTGTTTGTGGCCAGTTATCAGTCGTATTGTCCCCCGGACCCTCCAATTTCACCAATATCCAGTCGTTGACATGCTTCCACAATCAGACAAATTATTCATAAAATTAAATTTGGTTCAAGAAGGCTGACGTCACCAATTTTACCCAAAATGAGATTTGTTGTTGGACCGAGACGAGATTCAAGACTATTTCCGTTCGTGTTATTTGCATTCTAAAGAAATTATAATAATAACACCGCGACAGATTTGAAGTTAAGAACAGATTGAAAGAGAACATCCGGAGAACAGATACAATCATATTTTTCATATTCCAATGTAAAACAATTTTAAATCTGTTACTAGGCCATACCTCAGTTTTCTTTTCTTTTCTTCATGTGTTACGCCCTCTGGCTAAGGGCAGTTTGTTTGAAGAGGAACATGCTGACTTTACTTATAGCACTATGGATGGGGATTAACTTTTCAACCGTATCAAAACAATTCACATTTTATGGTTCTGCTAGTGTAAATTATTGTTGGAATACACCGCCGTCATATAAGTGAAATACCCTTAGGCACGGCATAAAACCCCGATCAATTTTTGTTTAAAACTAAGGTATATGACAGTGGCCATTTTAAAGCATTCTTTCAAATATTAAGCGTAGAACCAGTTCAAGGCGTTCTTGAAAATATAAATTGTGGTTTTGTATGCTCCTAAAATATAGCACCGACTCGAATAAACCGACTCATAAACTGATTATGGTGGTCTTTTATTGCGATAGTTACAAATGACTGCCGGACACGATCGTTCATCAAAATTACCAACTACAGTTTTCATTAGTCAATAAATTTGGCCATGTACCCCATAATTTGCCAGTGCCTCTGTTGATAAACACTAACCATACTGTGGACAGTGGTCACCCGTGGGAGTTGAATTCCCCTAGGAGGGATAATGGGGGTACGGGAGCAACTTGACAGTCCATTTTTCATCAGTATAGTCTTAATGTAAGAAGACAATGGTACACGGGCATTCCAAATGTCCGGGACACCGTCTTATGTAATGAGTTGTGTCTGCGACGGGCTCAATAAGTCCCCTAGAGACACAACTTAATGGAACTGAAATATGGTAAATTGGCACTTAACCTATAGCGGTGACTAACGACCACTGATCACAGCAGAGAATCGTCTGCTGGCTGTGCTAGTCAATGACAGCACAATTAGTAGTCGACGGCTGGTGTTAGTATGGTGACTATTGTTGTCATTGAGACGTAGTCCTTTGTTGTTTACATAACGGTACTACCGTACAAGTATCTTTGTTTTGACAATCAGCACTCTAAGACGACCGGGTGGCCGGGTGGTCTAGGTGGCCGGTAGCTAGGCTAGCTTCCTAGCCGTTAGAAATAGCCGAACGCTACCATGGTTTAGCATTTTATCTTCAAATATAAAAAAAAAATTGCATGGCCTTACCCTGATTTAAACCATCTCGTTTTCTTCCTTGAACACCTTCCTTGAACGACAGGGAGGACTTCCGAGGGAATACCTCACTGTCGTGTTAACAGGGCTAGCAGGATAGCAATCCCACAAGATATTTTTGCCCACAAAGTTTTGAAATTAAAAGCTGTCTTTCTATTCAAGACAGCGTGGGAGAAACGACCATGCATGATGCATTACTATTCTGGTGAACTTGGTCATGACCGTATATCATACAATGGCAAGTCTTCAAAATAACCCTACCTAATGGACATAATAATGCCGGAAAGCCCTCAATTCAATACAAAACAATTTCCAAAATGTGTCATTTTGTCCAACTTAAAGAGAAAGACAACCGTTTTTCGACCTAAACTTATTATTTTTAATTATTTTTGCACTTGCATTCGTATTAGCATAGCCGTTAATTAGTTGATTTAAAGAGCGGGATTGACGTCACTGTTCGAAAACACGATTTAAACCATCTCGTTTTCTTCCTTGAACACTGTTGGGTTAGACCGACTCATAAAATGACCACTTGACGTTCATTTTCATGTCAAAATCAAACTTTCTCAACAGTATCAGACTCGCTTAAAAATGTCTTCCGCGGTAATAAAGTCATGCGCATTCAACGTTATTTAGTATTCAGAGGCAGGCCGTATTCCTACAGATTTGGAACAGCTGCAGCTCGTATTTTTATGTACTATATAGTCTATATAAGATACGTATTCGCATTCTAGGTAGCCGGCGTTTATACTTCTGGCGATTCGGTGCCTGAGTATGAGAGTATGGGGTTCGCTTCTCCAGAGGAGTTTCCACCTGCAAATTGTCTTAACTAAAATCTGCTTAAACTAAGAATGTGTTTTCCCAAATTAACGAAAATATTATTAATATACACTTTAAGAAAGACACAAAAAATTATTCAGTCATAACCCTGCCAATTACTAATTAGCAGACCTGGTAATGGTCATATACTTGTTTGATTAGGGGAGATTGATATTAGAATAATAATGCTATTTGAATGATATTGTGTTTGTTTTGAGCTTAACGTCGTTCTAAAGGGCCTTTGATTTTTATGGCGACGGACTGGCCACTTGTTACTGTGCCTTCATAAAAACAGCGGAAAACCGAGAGGAAACCTCGTAAAACCCACAATCGTGATTGTGCAAAGCCAATTTAAATCTTGTGACTCACTTATAGACCTATGGTCGACAGACTGGTTCGAACCCGTTCACGAGCGGTACATCGAAGTGGGATGACTCGGTCGACACGCTAACCATCGAATCACGGCCTCTTATGTCAATGAAGAAACCCTTCAATAAAGCCTGGGTCACAACCCACCGTGCGTGTTTTTAGTCCGTACGTTTTTTGGGGAGGCTGTTCTGGGGGTGAATCCGTAGCACGGCCATAGCCCGACCGCAGCGAAAGTTCCTCATGCACTAAAGGTGCTACGGCGTGTCTGCGTGCTCCCAAATACGTACTGAGGCGGTTCTCACCACGTACGGATCCCCAAGTTTTGCCCACGTTTTTACAAATAAACAGCACGCACTTGCAAGTATGGCGGGTTGGGACCTCTGCTGAAGGTACCTTCCACACACTCACGGGGGACCTGCGTGTTGTGAAAAGACAATTCAGCTTCAGGGG
>JAVFBX010180881.1:0-14540 GCA_034783855.1 Mopalia kennerleyi
CTCACTCCTAATGCTTTAGATAGATGTATGGGAGATACTGCCAAGAAAGATTGGGTTCACAGGGTAAGTGGAGACCTTATTTTGTACACCTACATGTACCGTAGTTCACTAATAATGGTTTCCTCTCGGTTTTCCACTGTAATAAGGCAAGGTTCTGTGAAAAGTCTTTAAATAGGAAAATTGGTCGTCATATAAGTGAAATACCCTTGAGTATGACGTTGAATCCCAATAAAACAAACAAACAAACACTAACAATGACCAATGAGATATTTCATAAGCAAGTCTGTTGAATGCTAGTTCTTCCTTATATTTAAAAAAGAAGAGAGGAAAAAAAAAAAAATTAGCATAACTGAATCAGCTGTACTCTCTTACCAATTATTATTTTAGAGTAAAGGTTTTAATGGCGTAAACGTCACTGATAACACCCATATAATTTAACCCTTGAACTCTATTGAACTAGAGCTGGTTGCTTAAAGGGCTATTAGTGGGTGGTTGAAGGGAGCTTCCTGTCACCCTGGTGCTTTCAGAGCTAAAGAGGAACAGGCAGCTGATGTTTGTGATGTCTTTGTATTGTCCTGTGAGTGTCCTGCTTTGATTTCTGGCTAAGGCCCTGACTGACATCAATCAACCAATCAATTTCTTAATACAACTGGCCTTATATAATGTGTTTATTTTTTGTGAACAGGAGGTAGCAGCAGCATTGGATAGTGGTTGTAATATTGTCCCTATTTACTCTGATTTCACGTTCCCATCTGCGGACAGCCTACCTGAGGACATCAGAGCTATCTGTTCATTTAATGCCATCAGGTACGTTCTCAAGTGCTCACCCCTCAATAACTAATAGCTAATAGCTAATAATTCTGGCTTGGAAGGCAAGATCAGAAACCTTTAATAACAACTGATTTTATTCTGAAAACAACTGATGTTTTAAATTTGAAGCACAACAGGTTGATTTTATCCAGTTGTTTGTAGATTCTTCAGCATTGGGGTACCTAAAACCTTTAAATTCTTCTCTCCAGTTACCCTAAATCTCCTCAAATTTCATCCAGGCTGGCAGCTGGGCTAAGTGGAAGCGTGTGCACTTTTTAAGAGATCTATTTTGTCGAGTTAGTGTCGACCATCAGGTATCACATGATGTGGCTCCGATAATGGCAGGGGTGTTTTTTTTACGAGGTTTCCTCTCGGTTTTCCACTGTAAATAAGCAAGTGTAGTGTGTAATCGACAGTCTCATGTCATATAAGTGAAATACCCTTGAGTACGACGTTAAACCGCAATCAAACAAACAAACAAATTTCGTCCATGGCAAATCCTAACTTTTTTGCTTGTTGTGACAATATTACATCATGTAATTGAATAAATTGATGTTTTCTGAGAAGTGTTGATGCTTTCTAACTGAAAAAAAATCATCTTTTGCCTCTCGGACACAATTTGCAAATCTTTTAAATAGCTTCCAAAATTACTATTATGGATAAATTTGAGGTGAGTTAGGGTATAAATCAGTAAACTACCTCTGTATTCATGCAATCTTAGCACCTACATTTTCTATACTTTATATTTATAAACCAGTTTAAGTCCATCTGTCGACTTCATGTATATGGAGGAGTCATATTGTGACAATTGCGATGGTGGTTTTTTTTACGAGTTTTCCTCTTAGTTTATCTCGGTATCTAAGCAAACAACAGTGTGAAATTGACAATCTGTCATTATAAAAGTGAAAGACCCATGAGTACGACGTTAAACCCCAATCAAACACGTGCCCTTGTGCCCTCAGAGCCATGGGGTAAGTGGAAGCCAATCTGTTTTCTGATCTTGTGATTTTCCTGTCTGGTCATTGTCTGGCATCGAGGGTGGTTTTATTCACCTATTGGGCTGCTATGCTCTCATATGAATGAAAATTTTAAGTATGGCGTAAAATTAACCTAATCAAATAAACAAATAATTATATTTGCAGGGTTGTTGTAGTTTCAGTTTTTTAAACACTGAGGCCTATATATTATGAAACAGTCAGTGTGATCTAATATTTATTAATAGGATGACTAACAGTGAAGCATTGTGTCGTCCTGTGAACCATGGCCTCCCTCTGTGCTAAATGTTATCAGAGAATAGTATTTTTATGATTATATTTTATCTTTCTCCTGTAACAGCTGGATTCATGATTATCAGGATGCCTGTGTGGATAAACTGGAAAGCTTTATACGAGGAACATTTAACACGGTTACTGATTCAGCTGGGGCTGTGAACAGCTCAAAATTAACCAGTGGAATCCGTGCCCATGGTGTTCCAACCAAGAACAACAAGAAATCAACAGACTGACCCTGTTATCAATAGAAAACTTCAATTGTATTTGTGCATAGTATTCTGAGATTTGATCTTAACTTGCCTGTCCATCAGCTGCTTTACTATGTATATGAGGAAGTGCCTGTGAGCTGAGAATATCAGTAGGTGGTGTTTTCCTCTCAGTTGTCCACCTCACCACAGTGGTTAAATATCCTGGAGTATAACTGAAACAAACAGAAACTTAATTATTTACAATGTCTTTTTGTTTTTTGAAAACTTCATTTTCAGGTAATTGACTGAGAGCTTTATTAATAACAGACAAATCTTTTGTAACACAACCTAGTCAGAATAACATGTCTAAAGACAACCAACGCCTCTTTCATGCTTGGTGCTTGGCCAATGGTTACAACCATCTCCTGGGTGACCAGGTGTCTGTTATATGAGGACTCCGTATAGATCATAGGGAGGGTTTTACTGTTACACAACCTAGTCAGAATAACAGGTCTAAAGACAGCCTCTTTCATGCTTGGTGCTTACCCAATCTCCTGGGTGACCAGATGTCTGTTATATGAGGACTCCGTATAGATCATAGGGAGGGTTTACCTCTTTTTTCTCTGGCTAAAGGCAGTTTGTTTGAAGAGTAGCAATGCTGTCTTAGCTGTAGAAAAATTAATATTCCAACATTAGGCCTATGGAAACACTTCACACCTTGGTTGTGCTAGTGTCAATTATTAATGGAATACACCACTGCCATATAAGTGAAATACCCTAAGCATGGCATAAAACACCAATCAATCAATCAATTAGGCTATTTCCTCTGGTCTTTCATACATAGTGGACCAATGTCCATGGTTTAGTGGTGTGCATATCGGTCTACTGACCTTACCTGATGTACAGCTCAGGTGTTCGAGGTACCTGTAGAGTGTGTCAGAGATGTGGCTCCATCTTAAGTGATGCACAGACCAAGGGGGACAACCCATAGTGAGCACAACATCTATCCTGAAATCAAATAAATAAAACTAACTTTCTTGCACTGTTATTCATGCATATACATTTGTTTCATCTAAGCTAAAAGAAGGGAGAACAAGTCTCCTTTAATATCTTGCTCATTCTAAACTTTGTTAGCCATACTACAAATGTATGCCAGCTAGGAGTTCATTGAAATGTGGACAGTATTTGTTTTATGCTTCATCACAAAGATCTGTTTAGTACAATTTTACAATGTTACGATTATGAAACGCAATATAGACAATTATTATTGACATATTTTATTGCTTTTAAAAATGTTTTCATTTAAATCTTTTACCTGCACTGGTGCTTTTATTTTATTTTATTTGATTTTGCTTTTTTTTATCTGAGAAATCCAGAACTGTTGCCATCTGTTTTTCAATTATTGTGATACTTTTTTATATTCAAGTTTTTCTTGAATTTTTCCTTGAGAAGTAAGTTTATTCACGATGTTAAGCCTAAAGAAAGGTTTATGTCAAAATCTGAGTCTCTTCATACCCATTAGGATTGGAGATGGTGAAACAGATTTAGCATTTGTGTTAGTGCAAGAAGCAACCCATTGATCTTTTAGATTAGTTTTACCAATTTTTAACTTACCTTTTTTATTAATAAGAATTCGCAATTTTTATTAATAAGAATTCGCAAGATTTGGTAAGAATGGTAAATCCTTGTCAAAATGATGTTTTACACGTGTTTTAAAGTAGCAGATTAAGCATGGGTTCGCTAGGTATTCAACCTAACATTGTCGTCTTGCGCGCTGTTGATCTGAAGTATATTCATGTGGAGGAATAGGAATTTATCTAAAGAGCATTTATATTTTGTTGAAATTATAATTTGTGTTGAGCGTAATTTTTTGGTACACCACCATGATGTAAGTGAAATATCTTTGCAATAATGGATTATCATTTTTCTCAACAGTCTGTTATGAATGGTTTCGGCCTATTGACTCTTTTATATTAACTACACTTTTATTTTTGAAGTACGGTTTCCTCGAAAATGGTGATCCACAAAATTTGACTGCCAATTAATTTAAAAGAAAACAGGGAAATAAAAGTTGCATATCTGAGTCATATCGAAGACAGAGGGCGAATATCCATGTGTTTAAATCAATGAATAAAAGATGCAGCCAGTAAATGTTGGAACATCTGTAGTGATGTATTCTCTGTATATAGCCACCACTGATTCCTTGAAGCAATAATTTACATGATTACATGTATAAGTGTTAGCCGCCGGAGAGCCCTCACCAAAGCACCTGTCAAATTCATCAAAATCCAGAGCCCATTTTTTTTGTAGCTTTGATTTCAATTCTCATCTACAACTTGTTGTAAATATAAATAAGTGACCTGTGAGTGTTATTTAAACAAGATCTGAGGAAATTCACCATTAAAACTAATGAGAAAGTAAATCTACCAGAGTTATCTCCCATGCCACACATGGTCAGGTTACAGCTTAGTTTTATTGACAGTGGCAGTTTTGACCTGGTCAACTACTGAAAACCCACAGCGTTGATATTGAAACAATTAGGCTTAAAATACCTTTGAGTTAAATTTTGCCAATAGGATGAGCGGTTTGATTTTCAGAGGTTAAAGGTTGCTTTAGATTACCATAATTTAGTTTGAAAAAGTATAAGCAATTGTTTTATTATATTTATACATCTTTTTTAATGAGGAAAATAATCAGGAGGAAAAAGTGTTTATTATGAATCGGCTCTCAACTTTCTAGTCTTCTATCACATGCTCGATTTTATTTTTTTATTCCTGTGTTTAATGAGGACTTTTCAGTACTATATATATTATTCAGTTTTCTCTTATTTTGTTTAAATCTCCCATAACTTGCCTTTGAGTTATACTTTTGTTGCAACTTGGTTTTTATAATTATTGTTTCCGTTTTAATATGTTTTTCTCTTGTTACTTGCCCTGTACTGTTTATAAGAATTTACATTTATGCTATTTTTAAAATTATATTTATGCTTACTATGTCAACTTTCAGTCCCTGGTGGTTGAAGGGGTTGAGCTTCTTGTTGGCCCTGGTGCTCCCTGCACTGAAGGGCAACACCCAGCAGATCTGTTTGGGAATGTTTTTGTGGTGCACCGCATGTCCTGTGTTGTCTTTGTTAGTTGCCAGTCGTATAGAGGGTGGTTTCCTCCACCCATTGGACTGACATACTGTCATTTTAGTGAAATAACCTTAAGGACAGTGTAAACACCCAAACAAACAAACAAACAAACAAACAATTCAACTTGCTGTGAACATTTGGAAAGATTGGATTGGATATTTTTTGCATTTGTTTTTTTTTTATTTGATTTTTTTTATTTTAGAAAAAAACTTAGTATTACAAATTAACAAGTGATTTCAATAATGATATCGATTTAAAGGAAATGGTCATGTATTTCATATATGAGCAAAAAAACCTATAGTAGAGAAGTAAACTTCAAGAAACATTAAAATATTTGATGTTAACATGTGTCAAATCTACAACTTGACTGAGATGAAAACTGATTTCATTATTTTGAGGAAAAAAGTCATGGTAAAACGTAGTCTGTTTGTAAAGCTCTTTTGTTTATGAGCTCTGTAAGTGGATTATAAGCTAAACTATCGTATGTATAATATTGACATATTTATGATGAGGTTTGTACCATCAGTATAAACTTACTGTGGATTTTATATACAAGTTAAGACTACTTAATATACAAAATGTAAAACTGTGTTTAAATACTTATCTGTGATTGTAAAAATAATTATTGTGAAAATAACTAGTCAAACCAATAATGATAGGAAATCCAATAATCTTGTCACGATTCAATGAAGAGGTTGTCAATGCCCTGAAGTATAGAGAAAATTTGTTTATAATTACTCACTGATCTCATCACTTGTGCTTGATTTGAACTGTTTGGTAATGTCACCCTGGTGTGCTATGGGCTAGAGGGCAACATCAACGCACTGTTGTTATATGGGCTAAGGGACAACATCAACGCCCTGTTGTTATATGGGCTAAGGGACAACATCAACACCCTGTTGTTATATGGGCTAAGGGACAACATCAACACCCTGTTGTTATATGGGCTAAGGGACAACATCAACACCCTAATGTCTAATGTACTAAGGGGCAACATGAACGCCCTGGTGCTCAATAGGCTAAGGGACAACATGAAGCAGATTTGCTCTCACTGTCTTGCAGATAAATTCACCTACTTTCCTTTAATGATGTGATAGTAGTATAATTAATTTAAGTGCTTTTTCATGGTAATTGAAGTATGGTGTTAAACCCCAATCAAGCAACCAAATCATGGCCAATGTTTTTAATTCTGCGCTTGCATTTAAGCTTTTTAATTGTTTGTTAACTAGTTAAGGTTGGTTGGCAGAGAACTTTCAGTTACCCTGTTTGCTGTCTAATATTTCACTTATGTGACTTGACCTGGAGGCTTTAATGATTATAGAACCTGATAGAATATCGTCAGAATTGTGCACATTTACAGAACTGGGGCCCATTCAGCAAAGTGATCTCATCCTAAGTTCATCATTAGTCATCGTTGTAATTAGGATAAACTTTATGGAACAATACCCAGGAGAAATGTGACGTGCAAATCGCCCACCTAATAACTTAAAACAACCAGTTCAATTGAATGATCTACTAATTTGACTATTAAAGACTTATTAATAATTGCTGAAAATGTTTATAAATTAAGTGTCAATTTTGTTATCATAATTCTTATTCTGTTAGTAATTTTTAGATAAATGTCCAGCTTTATTTGGTGCCTGTTTATGCAGTTGACCGCTTCTTGGACCTGATTTCCTTATGTGGTTTTACTTCGCTTTAACATGTCGGTTTATATAACATGTACATCTTAGTATTGCCTATCTTTGCTGGTTATTTTATGATAATAAGCTATGCTAAGGATGCATAATGTTTGCCAAAGATGGCATGATAAGGTCAAATTCCTTTACAAATAAAATAGAACAAATTTTAATATCATTATCAACGACTCCATTTCAGTCAAAATTGGCAAAATTTTGTGGCAATACAGATTTTGAATTGTTTTTTGTTTAAATATATATATGTTGTCACAATTTTCAAATAATTTTGTTTCCTAGTACTCTGAAATAAGCATACAAAATTATTTGAATTATGGCGCACTACTGTGAAATGTGTAGACTGAAGGTTATTTGATCAATTCTCATTAATTAGTATCAGGCTGGAAATCTCAAGTGTAGCTTCTTTATTATTGGTATAGTAATTAATATTATGTATTAGTTGTGTGTAAATTTAAAGATTTTTAGGTTTAGATCTGTCTGTATTGATGGATATTAATGGGGGATTATTTCAACCGTTTACTTTAAACTAATTGGTTGGGACTTAAATTATTTTATAGTTGTTAAATTATGTGGCATAGTCGTTTGAATGAAACAAAAAATAATATGTCGATAATAAGTTAATCAGTACTTGTTATGCGTATTTATCAGGCATCTCTAATGGAATCTCTGTAACTTTTGCAGAGTTGTTCCCCTTACAGTGTCTAACCAGAGTTGTTCCCCTTACACTGTCTAACCAGAGTTGTTCCCCTTACACTGTCTAACCAGAGTTGTCCCCCCTTACACTGTCTAACCAGAGTTGTTTCCCTTACATTATACCAACAGTCGAACTATAGTGGATGCATTTAGTTCAGTTAATAATCAAGTTAATTAATTGATATTATAAGTCATTTCGGACACTGTACACTTTTATAATTATGCTATACTACATCTGTGACCTATTTCTGAGTCTAATTAAATAAGTATTTTCTCTGCAGAGGAGGAAACTTATTTTTCCAGCAGAGCAAATCGCTTAGGTTTTTTCATTGTGATATTGTAGTTGATATATATTCATAACTGAAATGACTCGACCAATGTACAACCTATCATTATTTTCACCTGCCAATGAATCGATCAATCGCAATTCTCATCTGACAATCGATCTTAGTTATCACCTGCCAATCAGTATTCTTACCCTCTCAAGTATGTGTTCATCAAGGACGGAGTTGCCTCCTTATTCTTTAACACAGAGCCCACAGAAGTTAAGGATAATTCTTCAGGAGGCATGTTCCCAGCCTGTGTTCCCCCGCCCTCTTTGTATGTGTCTGTCATACGAGATGACATCAGTTCCGAGTAAAGGTAAATACTATAAAACAAATTATAATTTTGAGCCAACTTTTAGCATAAACTTCAGCCTTATTCTTAACGTAATACGAGAATTAAGTGACTTAGCGTGAAATATTAGTAAGGCTTCGCTATATAAAGGACTTATATGTAACTATTATGTGTGGAATTGCCTTTGTTGCTAAAACTAACATCGGCAATGAAAAGCGTTAAATAAAATATATGTATTTATAATATGATAGTTTTAACATATTATGGTTACCCGGCTGAAAAGTGTATATATGAACTTGTAGAGATAGGTTGCCTTTACTAATGAGAAAGCTTGGGTCATTTTACCAGGAGTCAAAATATATTTGCGCCCCAGTCCATTGATATTCCTGCTTAATTTCGAGACTTGTGTAGGTTACTCTTTATTCGAGATTTTTAGAGATCTTTTAAAAAACTTGTACAGACACTACGATCTGTTTTGACTTAATCCGCAATCCCGTTATGTTTTACCAGGAGTCAAAATATGCTCGAGTACCAGACAAATCTCCATACGTATTCTTCTTGCCTCCTCTTTAGACTAATTGGTACGATTATTCGAGATTTTTAATTTAAATCATTTGAAAAAATTTAATAATTGATATGATCTGTTTAAAAAAAATTCTTTGGCAATATTAATTATAATTGTATTGTAATTGTGCTTAGTTCACTGGGCGTATTATTGTCATACATGTATATTTATTTGACTTTGAAAGATAAGACATATCTTGTTATTTTGTCTGACTGAAAATAAGTTTATGTTACCGAATAAAGTAAAGAGGACAACTTCAGTTGTGTCTGAATAATTGAAAACACGGTGTTATTTATTCATGGTTTCTTATGTGCAAGTTTGAGTCCATCAAAGCGACCGTATGTATAGGAGTCCGACGATGTGGCCCCGGCAATAGCGGGGTGGTTTATTTTATTTTTTAATTTAAAAAAAAAAAGGTTTCCTCCTTGTCTTCCCCCACATGTAAGTAAGGCGCAATGAGAACGGAACAATCCGTCATATGAGTGAAATACCCTTGAGTACGATGTTTACCCTAAAGTTTAAACCAAACAAACCTAACAAACTTGATAAAAGCATCTCATGTCGCATAAGTTTGAATTAAATGCATTAATCTTGTACTATGTCTCTCTACAAGTACATTGTGTCACATTGCTGATAATTTGGTTCCGTTCGGGAAGTTGAGAATCGTTTATTATGCTCTATATGGTCAAGCTTGGTAAAAACATTCAAAGTGGCAAGATAACACACCGGATTGCGTTTGGTAAATATACTTTATCTATTGCTTACTGTTGAAGTACATCGCTGTACTTTTCGTTAAATACCTTTCAGCCCAGCTTTAAACCCGGATTTATCAATATCCATCCCTTGTGCATGTCGGCTCACCATCATTCACGCCAAATAGCAAGTATTGGGCCCTCCTTTCGTTTAAGGCCTATAGATCCCTTTAATAAAAACCCATACTGAAGGCTGAAAGTCGTTTAGCTGCTATCGCCGGCGAAACATTTATATTATTATTTTTTTCAAAGAGAAACCTCTGTATTGCACTCGCATTCGAGTAAGCATAGCAGTTAGTTAGTTAGTTAGTTATTTTAACAGACGGGACTGACGTCATTGTTCGAAAACTCGGTCGGTCACCAGTTTGTCCGTTTGCTTGAGTATGTATTGGAAGGAATCTGTAACAACACGGCGTATACATACAATTGGTCATCCAAGCAATTCAACAACAACAGAAATGCCACCATTATATAAGCGAGTGATTTACAAGTTCCTAGTCCTATTCAATAGCCCGTCGACGTTTGATATTTATCATTTGGACATTGGCAGTACCTCAACGTCCTATTCTTCGATTCAATTTACGTAAGGGATTTAGGGCAAAACACTGGGCACCGTTAAAACGAAAGTAGAGAATGAACTTACCGCTTTACTCACTTTAAACTGCCAGGCTGTGACGGAAACGTGTTTAGCAATCAATTACTATCCCCAACATTGTATTTTTCGGTTAATTCCACAGCGTTTGAGAGCGTTTTTGTCAGAAAATCTTTGACAGTCAGTGTCAGTGTCCTTGTCATCGCGATGGTTGAAGCGGGTGGAATTTACCAGAAAATACAATGTTGGGGATAGAATTGACTACATGTATGTCCAAATGATGAATATAATAGGACTAAAACATTCTGTGTATACTGGAAGCGCATCAGTTTACTCAGTGTCTTTTTTGTCTTGAAGAGGTATATGCTTATCATAGGCCTACCTGTCTTAAAGAGATACTTTTGGCTGAGTGTATTGTTGTAATATAGAGAAACACCCTTAAGCCATGTTCCCTTATTATATAGCGTATGTAATACTGACTTAAGCACGCGGTTGAATGCCAGCCATTCGATGCATGAATGATCTCGACCGACCAATCAATCCATCAATCAATCCATCATATAGCTACACTTAATTCAACGACTTTTCAAAATAACTCATCTAGATTGAGGCGCGATAAGAACGATGAAAACATTTGACACGATGAAGGTAGGTTATCCCTTAATCACAGAATCGGCCCACCGCATGTCCACAGTACCAAAAGCTATCTCCATTTCCTGTAACCTAAGCTAGCTCGCGTGTGTTACCCAGAATACACGAACCGAAATTAGACCTCGCCATAGTTCATTATGAGTATGACAATAGAATTTCAGCCGGTACTGGAATTCCACGATGTAGAAAGCGACCATCCGAAATAGAATCAGCATGCGAATACCCTGTAACGATCAGCCGAAACATAGTTAATTGCTTACTAACCAACATGATTGCCATCTATTTCCGCCTGGATTTTATTCAACACAACTGCCCTGCCCGGTGTTGAAACAGCTACGGTTGATTCTGAGGATAACCTTTTCTCTAAGCCCATTATCACGCAAAATGTAATTAAAAATATTACAAATGTCGATAGTTTTGGAACGATTGGATACTCAGGATTACAAATATGTAAATGGAGATCCAATAATATGTTTTGATCTGTGCGACCACGAGACATAAATTTCATGCTCATAGTGTCTTCACCTAGTAGGTTGGCACGCCGTCACGAGAGTAAAATAACGGCGTTAAACCGCAATCAAATAATTCAACTACATAACCGTGTCACTGACCTGGTAAATACGGTCACTGAAAACTAAATTAGATGCCCAAATTATATATTTATAATTATAATTTCGAATTTATTTTTACCCTCTAGTAAACTTGAAATATTTTAATTTAACTATACAGGATAAAACATGTTTTTTTCCCATAATAAGTAAGACTATGGATTTTCAACTTCTGGGTTTATTCGTATGTAACGTTTCAGTGCAGATACTAGCACCGTTTTTAAGCTAAATTTAGTTTGAAAACGGCGATTGTATCTTAAAAGTTGAGTATGAATAAACCCAGAAGTGGAAAATCCATAAAGTCTTACTTATTATGTTATCATCCCAGCTTCAAAATGCAGCACGAACAAGTTATGAGTTTCCCCTTTTTGAGCCGAAGAGGTTAGGTTTTACCGCAAGTCGTGTTTATTATTTACCATAGAATGAACGTATTGAAATGACTCTGCAATTAAAACATATTCACCGGCTCATAAAATTCAATATACTTTTAAGAGGTTGAAATTTACATGGGAATTTAGTCTTCATATACATTAAAAAATAAACACTTTTATAAATGTCCCATCCGGATTTTCAAAACAGCATTCTTATATTATCAAATATCCATGGAAGATATGGACTTGGTGTCCCCTGATGGTTGTTTCAAGATTACAGACAAACTTTGTTACTTCAGTTCACAATGACATGTCCAGCGTTTATTCCCATACAGCATCTAAATTCCTGTTATACCCAGTAAACACACGGTGTAAATTCTGGTATATTCGATACCCAATTGGAATGCAAGTTCGTTTTTCACTACAAGACCGCATTAAAAATAGATAAAATGAAGGACAAGTGTTTTACGCAATCTAATCATTTGCCCGAATTTGACAGAAATTAAGTGGAATTGTCTAGAAATGCACAAACATTTATTTTCTCGTTGCACAATCTGAGACGTAGAATTGGCTGAATGCAAAAAAGCGCTTTCTCGAGAGTGAGAGTCGCATTGGTAATTGGCTTTGTAATAATGGTGAACAATCCATTATCCACGGTGTAAGTTGAAGTGAAACAAAGATATCCAGCCTTGGAATTAAGGCTGAGAGTCAGACATTTTTCTGTATCTGATGATAATGATGGGGTTGTTGGTTTCATTGCGATTTCACGTTGTATAGTTAATGTTATTCCACACATCTGTGATGGCGTGCCAGACCAGTGAATGAAGGCAACCGACATGACGTCACTGGCTACAACGACTAGACAGAACAATTACAAGACACAATGACATAAATAAGCGCCTTCCTGTTGCCCCTTCTAGCTCCAAGGCAACATATAGAGCAAACCACCAACACCCACATACTGTTTATTTGATGGTGGCTTAACGTCGTACTCCAGAGTATTTCACTTATATGGCGAGCGACAGATTGGCCACCTCTTAATCTGCCTTACTTAAATACTGTGACCAACTAGAAGGAACCCCCATACAAACCACACCCATGTGAGAAGCATACACATATACAAAGGCTATTCTCGCTGAGCAGATTTACCTCAAAGTGGGGAACACCCCCCTCCCCCTCCACACCCCCTTCCCCCAAACCCCTCCCTTCAACAGAACACCAAAAAAGAAGGAGAAAACTGTTCTCGTCGTAACTATTCTCATGAACTGAACGTCAATAACTTGGAGTCAAAGCTTCGACGCCAAGACCTATACGGCAAATTCTCTAAGTGTGGCGGAATCTCTCTGTTACGGGTTTACGGGCTTTGGATATGGATATGGATATGGATATGGATATTCCCTCGCTAAGAGTTATATACGGGTGGATATCCACCTTGTTAAACATTGTAAGCATATCAGAACAATTCCACATTTATGTTTCAAACGATTAAGATGTTCGCCACGGAAGTGCTCTGACTCTTTCGACAGATATCAAAATCCATGAAGATGCCATCCTTTTACTTACACATGGTACAGTGAAAATGCGCCTTAAGAAGGAAAAATAGCATCTAAACTGGTTCCCTGTTACTTCTCGTTAACTTAATCGACTTCTTGTGTTTTATTCTCACAGGAGATATTGGCTGATTTGTTTGCATTATTGGTGAAGGAATTGTGGCCAAACACCATATCCAGTCTACTTTGATTGCTTTCGGAATAATTGACGAAGAATCTTTAAGGACGTACTTGTTTTGACGGGCGTAGCACATTGTGATAAGCATTTAACTTAGACGAAGACAGCTATGTAGATTTGAAACCGAGCTCAGTTGAAGGGCATTTTAGATCACACGAGATTTGTTCGCTGCGAAATCACAGCAATCAGGCTCTGTAACACAGACCTTGGCTATTAAACTATCCGTAATTAATTGGTTTTTTTTAATGTAAAAGTATGGTTTAATTTAACTTGTTGATATTGATTAACATTTGACATTATGGTAAGCGTGTAATATGCCTTTTAGCTAAGCGTGGAAGAGAGAGCCCAGCGAAACGGAAACAAATCTAATTTGACTTGTAAAGGAAATATGAGGGCAATTGAAATGTTAGTCCAGTCGAGAATTTCCAATATGGTATTGAACTGTCTGGTCGAATAGCTTCCACATCTATAATTGTAGAAACCTGTATAGAATCTAACTTCGTTTTGCTTTGTTCAATGCTTTCAAGACATGTCATGGACACAGAAGTAAACGTCTGTAAACAATAAGAGGTAGTCGGTTTCTTGGATTTGATTGACTTCCTCAGCTGCTTTAAAGTAGATCGTACCTTAACAAGCTTATCTACAGTTAGTGGGGCGCGTAAAACATAGTTAACATATAGTAATGGTTGTAGCTGTCGTATTTTTGCTTAACTTGGGTAGAAGAGTCTCTCCAAGAAAATGTTCCGCGTTAAGACGCATTAGTGTAGCGGTCACTTCCTTGATTAAAGTCACTGACACTGAAGATGTTGATTGGCTACATAGTATTCTTTATTGGGATTGGTAGTATAGACCATACATAACAC
>JAVFBX010180892.1:0-14537 GCA_034783855.1 Mopalia kennerleyi
TACTGTACACCTTAACGACCCGCCTAAGGCCATTCCATTCTCTGCTCTGAGTATATGGTAAACGAAGTCATGGATGTCGGGTGTTTTTGTCCGACTGACTCTTGTAGGTCTGGGCTTGTTATTTGATTGGTGTTAACTGTATGAATATCATATAACAACAAAATCAATGCCTTTAAAATCGGCATATACGGAGTTTATTACCAGACCTCCAGACGTCATATAGGCCCCAATATGAATGCAGGGGATCTGTATAACTCCTTATTGGCATCCCCAAAAAGGTGAGAACTGTATAATATAACAAAATTAATGCAAATCTGATGAGCAATATACTTCTTTTGATCTTAATAATTAGGCGATTTATTTCGCCATGATCAGGAAAGCAAGTAGAAAGTAACATGAAACATATTTACAGGGGTTACAGAAAAACAATCATATTATTCTAAAACATTACTAACGATACAAATTAAGGTAAAAGCCAATTCATGAATGTATTAGTTGCAACAAATACATAATTGTGGTTGCTATTACAGCTATAAAATCGTTCCATAAAACAATTAACTCGTAAATTTGACTCATGCACATAATAAACACATAATAAACCTACTGACAAAATTGATATTCCTAAAATTGAAATGACACCATCTACAATGGAAAACATGGCGAAACTCGAGCAAAGAAAGGTTCCAATCAGTTAAAAAGTCTGTCATGGTTATTGACATGGCTAAGCTAAGCTTCTTCACAAACACGAAAGACCCAATTCCTGGAGAATATCGTAACTCTGTTGTTTATAAGTTGAGTTGCAAATGTTTCAATATAAGTTTAAACGCTTTTCATTAGGCCCAATGTTATTAAAATACGTTGTCAAAGGGTTAAGCTAAGCTTTTTTTCAAACACTAAAGACCCAATTCCTAAAGAGTATCGTAACTCTGTTGTTTATAAATTTAGTTGCTCTAGTTGTGATTGTTATTAAATCGGCAAGACTGACAGAAATGTAATTACTAGAATTAAACAACATAGGAAATAAGGCAGTGAGATTTATAATCATGTCTGTTATTGTTCTAGATTTTCAAATGTTCACGGTATTTTAAGTCTACCAGATAACCTCAGCAATAATAAAGCTACTGATATGTTCGAAGTAATCCTGGCAAATACTGAGGCAATAGACTCAGCAAAACATTGGCCTGCTCTCCTGTTCAAAGAAGCTCTAACGATCAGAAGATTCAAACCCCAGTTAAACCACGGTCATAAAGCCAGCCACAAGTTAATGTAATTTAGATCATTTTGTTTTATTACTCAGTATGGAATGTTAAGCAGTTTTGTTAATATATTGAGTCCTGTTTATTGGAGTTCATTTAATGTGTTAAATGGCTTATATAATTTTATGGTTTAAATAGCAAACACAATTTTGTT
This sequence comes from Mopalia kennerleyi, assembly GCA_034783855.1. Classification (NCBI taxonomy): domain Eukaryota; kingdom Metazoa; phylum Mollusca; class Polyplacophora; order Chitonida; family Mopaliidae; genus Mopalia; species Mopalia kennerleyi. Next base: position 1,411 of record JAVFBX010180892.1, read on the forward strand.
TTTGTTTTTTATTGTAGCTTTTATTTTACTTAATATTAAAGAATAAAATTATATATTTCTTGAACTATATAATTATGTTTCATGCCACCTTTTACATTACTTTCCTCATAATGGCAAAATAAATGGGCGACAATGCGGTCAAAATGAGTCTTGCGTTCTTCATAGTTTCACTACTCTTTTACTATACTAAACTTGTCAGTGGAAAGAATTGATTCTGTATAATATCTGATGATAAAATTGATAACGCAATCATTCTTCAGGTGATAAAGGGAAAATAAGTACTTTAAAGTTTATTGAAAGCCAATGTGCAGACCGATTCCGTTTCGAATTGAATATGAAATATTTAATTTTGTTAGGTGACGATTCAATTAAGATCGGATGGCGGTAACTATTTGCTACATAGCTTAACTTTTTTTAATTCTTGCTATATATTTATACAAGCTAAGGCCGAACAGCTGTTCAAGTTTGTTGAATGAAATAAATGAATATTGTATCAGAATCGACTCGAGTTATCTCCCTCTCCGATACTCACGAAGTCAATACTATAATGTAGGTCTATGAGAGCTAGTTTGCCGTTTATACGAAATCTGTCGCACGTGTTAACCTGGCGAAAATTATATGAAGGTGAACTGATAGCTAAGGGTTCAATTCCATCACAAACGCGAAATAACCCCAACCCACAGAGGTCCAGCTGCTATATTGGGCTTATAAATTTCCTCAACATATCGTATAAATATGGCTGTACAGTAATAGTTAGCAGGTTTATATTTTCGTCACGATATACATCAATCAGGCTGATGGAAAGTGAATTCTGCAGGAAATATCACTCCAATATTGTAGTATTAATTCGTTTAGACTGTATGTATTGTGTTGGAATTGATTCGGGAATGTACACTTAGCCACAAAGATAGATACATTTATTTTCTATTGTTCCCGTTTTGTATTTATTCGAGGTATTTCTTATATTCTGCTGCTAATTTGTCTTCGAAACATATTTTTGGGTGAATAAACAATCAATCAATATATGTCACGAAATGTGTCACACATTGAGGATTACAAGTGGATTCTTTGCATTTGTTTTTTGTTGGTTTTTTATGCGTGGGGGAGAGGGGGATAAATATTCAAATGGCACGATCTGCGGTGCAAAGGAGGGCAATACCGGGGGGGGGGGGGAAATATTTTTGCCCAGGCCCCCATGATATAGTTCTGAAACACACTTGTGCTGTTTACCTTCGTTCTCTGCATGTATTTTCAATTTTAAGGCGGTTTTTTTGTTGTTTTTTCTCCAAATTTCCGATATTGACACTTATAAAGATTATGTGCCATCAGACGTCAAGAATATACATCATCAAACTAAAGAATATCCGTTTCCTGAGGTCTTTGTAAGCAATAATTGAAAAAGTCTCCAGTTTCTCTGCAGGTTTTGTTTATTGATTGATGTGAATATCTGATCCCAAATCAACAGGATAAGACTCGGATCATTCTATTAGCATAATTGTGGGAGAACAAAGCGGAAGAAAAGCCACGCTGCTCAAATGAATGCTAACGAACTAAACCACATAATGTATATGGTTTGTAAAGTTACGCAATGAAGTCTATGTTGCTTTAAGTAATTTGGTAGAATGCAATTCCAGCCGTTACATAGGAGGCTATATTTCAATTTTGAAGTTAATCCGTGACTCTTAATTCGTCTCAGAGCATAGGAAGTTTGGGCCCTCATGCGGCAGGTATAAAAATTTGAATTACCTGGGGATCGGATGGCGGTATGTTGTACGCGGAATTGATATTTGAAGAAGAAATAATATAATAAAAGAAATGAAAACTTAGTCTGTCTCATGCCTTGGCTTTTTTTTTTTTTTTTTACAGATCTTTGTCTGCTAAGGGTCGTAACTGCACGAAATATCCAGATTGGAATCTCGTCTATATTATAGCAGGCTTCAGATGAACATCCTTTTAGATCTAGCTCTCACATCCTATAGGGGATAGCTCATATACGAATTTGAAGCTCTATATCGATCAGCTACAGCAGCCGTATTGCCAAAGGAACAATTTTCAAGACGTAATTTCGCTTTCTCTCAAAGGCATCAATTATGCAAGGAAAATGAAAAATAATGATTACTTTTATTTGATCTTCTATTAGAAGATCTTCCTTCATAGCATGTCTTTCTTCTTTGAAGGCCAAACATTCACTAGTTGTTGTTATTTTTTTGTATAAATCAAATCATTATGAAAAACACAGGTCATTCTTGGAGAGAAAAACAGCATTAATGTCTATACAAAAATAGTATGGCATGACAGATTTAAAATGCTGTTTATTCCATTTGATAAACAAGGAAAGAAAAACAAACCAGTTAATTCTCAGCTAGCTCACGATTAATTCACACTTTGTTGTATCTATCACGTCACCATTAGGTCAGTATGTTTCCTGATTACGTTTTCCTGCATGCGTCTATCATTGCAATGTTTTACCCATTTCCTAAACATTGATAAAGACACCACGCAGTCGGCGTTAACCCTCGTTAATACAGTCGATAGAACCAAAGACAAGACAGAAGACAGATCTATTTTAAAATACACTTTTAAGTCTCTTGTTACACGTATTTTGGATAGAAGTTGAGAACTTCACATTTGACACAATTACGGTACTCTGAATTCATTTAACCTCGTTCTCGTCCTCAATTTTTTTATTTTAACTTAGCATAAACAATCAACCGTCAAATTGTAACTATTGGTTAATTCATCATATATTTTAAATGCGTTATTTAGCCCGCCTCCTTTCTATCCATCACGACAAAATTCACCGTTAATTGTGAAATATGACACGTCCATGGGTCAGTCAGTCGGGCTGTACTTCAATCCATTCGTCCTTTTAGACACAGTCTTGCGGAAAGCATTCATAGATCACATATGTATACATTCCATTGTAGACAAAGGAATTAGAAACCATAAAATACAGTTGTGAAAAGGTGGATGGCAATACCTTCACCGTTTCGACTGCCTACTCTCATCGCATTGCACAAAACTGCTGAATCTGATGAATGCAACAAACCTAGTTTGGTCTAAAGACGTTTGCAGGCTGTAATGGATAACCGGTATGTGGATAAATCTGGGAAAGGTTATAAGCAGAAACTTCTGATAAGCTCTTAACTTTTGTTGCATAAGCGAATACGAAACCCCAGACTGCTAACACTCCCTGGGCAATTCCGAGGTAATTCCGGAACAGCTATATTTTCTGAAGCATGAATGAATTTGTAAGCTATTAGCCAGACCCGAATTCGTTTCCCGCTGGAGGAAAGCAACATTTTAGTTCTATTAATTAAATATATATTCATGCCATGACATCAGTATAATCTTTAAATTATAGCGGTATCATGTTTGACAAGAATTGTGAAAATTAAAAAAATACCTTACAGTGGTGTCTGTATTACTTCTTACGGTCTTCTTTAAACAAGTATTTATCGGCTGTCTTGTTAACCGATAAAACCTGGAAAAGACGGACCATTACCATTAACATCAAATACAATTGTTACCCAACCATGTATTCTTCAACACATGCGGAGTAACAGCTGCTGCAAAGATTCCGGTGGGTTTTGAACAGCCGAGTAATCGTCAACATTGGCTGCTCAATCGATGGATGACCTTTTTTGCACTAAATCGCCTGTTCAAATTGATTCCGTCGTTTTAAACAGCAAACAAACCCCAGTGTGTGTGTCTGAATACACTGAACATCCGATGTCAATTAATGATCTGACCACATCTGTTGGATAGAATGGAACAGATATCAGCCTGAACACAGGCTAACACGTCTCAGTCTGTGTCTGTTACAACGGTGTATTGTATCCAATACTTTGTAATTGATTTTCCTTCCAGACCGGATATTAAAACTTTTATATCTCTGTCTGTAATCGTTTATCCACAGCAAATACGTAATGAGTTGCTGCTTAAATAAAGCTGCACGGCATCACTAAATATAGCTTACACTAGCACTCAACACTAGCAATTACATCAATGCAGGCAGTTAATTAGATTTTACCTTCAGTGATTAATTCACATTTACAAACCTTTATATTTGGAATAGGGCTTTAAAACGTTGCTCCGGGTATTAGTTGCCAGTCAATGACCGCTGTCGTCAAAGCTATTATTTACATACTTCGGACATGAGTTTAAAATAAATAAGATTCTGCATACCTGAAAAACCATATCAGTCTAAAAAATGTGACGACAGAAATCTTATTACACGAGCATAAAAAATATTAAAATTTGAACTTTGATATAAGCGCAATAGTAGAAAAATAAACATAACATTTAATGACTAATATCGTTACCCGTAGCCTTGTAGTGTCGAGATGTTATTATAATTCAGCAATAAAGTTAATAATCAAATTTGCGCTGAGCTGATACATGTTTTTATCCCATAAATAAGCAAATTTTAGTGTTTCGTTTCATATCACCACACGTGGGATACAGCTTTCCCGCGCCAGGATTGGTCACTTTCGATTCATTGATACAATTCAACCAATGAAAAACTACAACCTACAGGTCCTACACGGACTACTTTATTTTACAGCATGCAAATGGCGTCTGTACTTTTCAAAACAACCGTGATTGACCTGCTGTTTGACGATCGCAGCTCATATCGGTTTAAATAATTAACCTTTGTCATCCGCTGACGTGTTCGTAAATTAAAATCATCTAATTTGTCACAGGAGATTTGCCACTTCTCTCGATTTCCATCTGTTTTTCGATCCAGTCCAGACTTTCGTGCTTATGTACTGAAAGAGCGGAACGCTGGCGACGATACTGTCACAGTTCATGTGCTTGGAAGTGCTCCCATGCCTATATAAAGCTGTCTTCATGGATCAAGACTAATTGTTCGACATTGACTCGAATTAAAACGATTTTTTGTTACTTTTATATCATGTTTAAGTTAAATTAATATTGCATTTCAGCTGGCACTGTTTTCTGTTCCGCTGGTGCTCATCACTCTGATGGACGCTTTACATTCACCAAGATGCGTATGTCTACATGACTACAAAATGGCATTTATGGGATAAATGGAATCTCAAATTCGTGACCCAGATATAAAAAATTACGAAACACAGATAGTAATTTTCAGTTATTCCTCGCTCGAGGCTCGGAATAAATGAAAATTACTACTCTTATTTCATAAATATTATATCTCCGGGTCACTCATTAGAGATCCTCTGTTTATCTTGCATTGATTTTGAACCATTGGCTGATAATCTGAAGTTATCCTTTCCAAGACCCGGCCTAGTTCACAATCTTTTTTTTCTAACCCTCTTAGTCTCTACTCAACTCCCAATCATCCAAAGATAACGCAAACATACTTAATTTGATCGGTTCGTCATTTAGTAATTAACAATTTGGCACTTCCGCCTGGTTATAAGAAAATTCTCAAGTCACAGTAATGACAAACAGATTTGGGTGATAGCACAACCTTTGAAAAACACGTTGCTGGTAGTTGTGATCACATCAAAGATCACATATTTTTTCCCCCTTTTAAACCTATTTTTGCTCGCCACAACCTCTTTCACATCGACCTATGTGTTTTTAACTAATCGAATTGCTAAGGCTCTTTCCGCTATCAGACTGCATTATAACCGGGCTGTTTACCACCAGCCGGTATTAATTAGCCTACTCCAACACTCGGTATGACTGGAGCTCTTAGTAGAAAAAGGGTTGAAGTGATTTTCAATTGAACACAGGTAATTATCGGGGATGGCCTCGATTTAATAACCTCCGTGTTATGGTCATTATCTTCATTGACTGACATAGATATTTAACCTATATAGGTCTGTGTTCTGACCTCTGTACCCGCAGTTAGTGGTCTAACCCTGACAGCATGTCCTGCTCTTGGTTGGCTATCTGAGACGGGAACCTGGATAAGCACTCCTTAAATGTATTAAAAGTTAAATGTTTTAAAAATGCATATCATAGCACTGTGTTTCACTACTTGGGGATGTAATCTTCAGTGTTAGATTCTAGAAACAGAGCTCTGTGTCACAAACAATCTACACCATGTATATAGAGATACTTAGTATATTCATCCAAATTGAAGCCTTCCATTTCCCCTTGAAAAAAGTAAAATGTGAAGAAAAAAAACCCCAATTAATTTCACAGTTAATAAATTTCACTTATAATCTTTCATTTATAATCCTTTCAACAAAATAGTGTTCATGTACCTAAAATGAGGCTTGAAAATGCGCTTAGTTTTGATAAGAAGTGTTACGATAAGCTATTCTACAAATAAAGCCAACTGCTTGCTATTAAGGTCTTGCTGCCCCCCTTGGTCGATTGTCAGAACGCCCTTTGTATTTAGTCTCTTATGCAGAAAAATACAAATCTGTACCATATATATGTATATATTTTTGGAAAGCTTAAATACTCTGGATTACATATATGAGTATGTGGTAAAAATCAAATTATTATTTCTAAAAATATTTAAAAAAGAGTAAATGTCAATAGAAAGAAGTAGACGGCATTTTTCATGGTTTATTTCTCGAAATGCAATAACGATAAGACTCAAAATATTATTTGATCGAGTAGAATAGTCCTTGGACTAGTAAACTGTGCCTCATTTTGTTTTTAAATTTTGATTATAACGATCCCAGTGGATTTTTTTGTCTATCCCACCTTGGAAAGTCTTAAAAATATATAAAATGCAACTTTCAGAAACATTTACAAAAATCTAGGACGAACTTATAAAAATTGAGGCACCGTTTACTAGATCGCATTGTGCTCTTTACAATGGTACAAATTTGAAGTTTCTAAGATGAATAGTTTTCTAGGAATGCGATTTGGAAAATTTAGAGTCTGCGTAAAATTGAAGTGCCAGAAATAAGCATTACAGTTTTGCGACATGAATATATGATCATGGGAAAACTGAATTATAGGCTCCGATTTAACTGTTTGTATTTATAATTTGGAATTAATTTTTTCATCAACATATAGTTTGAATACCTAACTTTTAATCCAAGCGATAACAAAAATTTGGTTCATTTTATGCCCAAGGGGTCCAACAAGACCTTACCGGATTTTGTACTTTAAATGATCAAAGCGACATAAGTAAGTGTTGAATAATACACTTCTATCTGAATTATACAGCGATCGAATGATCCTAGTCGGCACACGCTATTCTTTAATTAGCATCAAGCATTCAACTGTTATATCAGTCGGGTTTTCTCAGTAATTCCATGACTTCAATCACCAGGTCCTTTTAGTTATGTACAGTTTATATCGGCTTTTATACGCATACTTTCAGAAATACAAGTAGATAGGGATTTCGGATCAAAGACTTGTGACTAATAGATATCTTCAAGGCTTCATCATGATAGAAAGAATTGGATTACATGAAATCGATATGAACACTAAAATCCTGAGTTATGGAATAAAAGTTATGATATAGTGTTTTCTTATCACAACCTATCTAAGTACATTGAGATCAAAGAAAATTAAGCCACCATGACGACAGAAGCTCGCGGTATAGCTGCATATTGTGATGTCACGACGAGACCCAACCATTACCATTTGTATCAATCTCTCTTCATCTCTGACAGTCACTGACTGGTTAATGCAAGATCCGTGTCATTAGAGATCCACATGGTACCCATTAGAGAAGCAGCACTTGAATCTTCATCAAAGTGGATGGATGTCACTGTGAAAGAAATAAGATGCTAAGTCAATCGTAAACAAAACTGAGTCCTATATTACAGCTGTACAACAGTTCTATATTACTATTAGCCACTGGTGGCTAGTTAAATCACTTCCATAGAATTGCCCTGTTATATCACAGAGAAGACCAGGAGTGGTTTCTAAGTTGCGTCTTCTGTTACCATGATCGATTGACAGGCGTTTATTGGAACCCGATCACATCTGTAATTGCAGCTGCATGTAACTGATTTTGTTTGGATTTTCCGATTACTTTTTGTGGTTTTCTTTAAGTCAACTAGTATGTGGCGTGGCAATTGCTATATTAGTTCTAATTTGTTTCAAGAATAAATTAGGAATATTGGCGTGTAATATAAATTTATCGGAAGCATGGTTTTGATTATAAAATGATCGTTGGTTGAAGTTTGGCAGCAAGATTAAAGCTACAATACTATTAATAAGGACTTGTTACAAAACAATTTTTTCGTCAATATATTATAGTTATGTATTTGAGGAATATTGAAAATCTAACTGTCAATGTGAATCGACGGGAAACAAAGTAGAGATCAATATACTGGGGTATATTGTGATATACAGTAACTCCAAGTGATAGTCTAGGGTGGTGTTTTGTTGAAGGATATACAGTAAAGTTAGTATCCCCAAAAAGATATATCGAACAAGGGAAGTACTAAAAGGGCGTTATGTAAAAGAAGCGTTATGTCTTATTCCGCTGACTCGCTATTTGATTTTATTCCAACAAGACCGAACAATTGAAACCGTTGTCGGAACACAAATGTCGAGTAAGCTGGGTTAACGAGTTTGGTGATTAATTGAGGAAGAACTGCGAAAGATTTGGTTGGTTCTCGCATTGCAGATCCTCAAAGAATGAGATACGTCATAGCAAAAACACGTATTCTTTACTAATGTCAGAATTGTTTGAAAACACGTATTCTTTACTAATGTCAGAATTGTTTGAAAACACGTATTCTTTAAACAAATATCAGAACTGCTAAAAGAGACAAAGGTAGTTTTTTAACAACTGAATGATACAAATTACGATGCACGATCTTTTCAGCAGGATTTCCTTTTTTTATATATTTTTTTCTCATTTAAAACTGCAAACCAAACACAACTTATCCGTATGCGTGCGTGTGAATACACAGAACGTCCGATTCTCTTTAATGCTGCTCCCTCGTCTGTATAAACCAAAGGGAAATCATAGTTTGTGTTTTGGTCGATCTTACGAGACTGGTATACTGTGTTTGTATCTGATACCTACTATTTAAGTTTCCACCCAGAGAGGATATTACCACTTCTATATGTATGTCTGTAATCGTTTATCTACAGCAACTACTTAATTTGTTACCTTGTTACTGTTTTGACTGGGATTCGTCATTTTCTGACTATAAGGAGATTAAAGACCGTGCTGATGGTCCAATGGGCTACTTACATACATTGACAATATGGTGTATGAGGCCGGACACCTGACAAATTTATATTTCCTGTATTAATCCTAGATCTTCAGAAAAGTGATACAAAACATTTAGCTGGGGGCTGCCGACGAAAAGTCACATCTATTTCTTTTGAAGTTTTCGTAAGAATGAAATACAATACAAGAAAATGAGTTTAATTGGGATATATTCCCCTTACTCTGACATGTAATTTAATTCCCTTTCGTTCATGAAGATCTTATCAGAGCAGAGCAACCTGTCCGCCTGATGTATTTCCATTACCAACCTATCTGATGTACCGGGGGTGGAAGGCAGAAGTAAATCCCTTTCTATATTTCCCTGTCGACCATGCCCAGTACAATTTGGACTTATTCTGCTCCGTATGTTTATCCCATTTGCTGTATTGGTATAACTGAGGCTATATTTTCCACCAGATCGCATTATTTCCGGTTCATTGTTCAGCAATCGATCCGATTCTTTCAGTCCGCTTAAAATGGGACGAAGTCATTTCAATTGAGCACGGGTAATGACTGTATGACTGAACGAATTAATAAATTCCACTCTATAGTCATTGCTTTATTTAGGAACATCGATGAGCCATATTTAAGATATATAGGGCCGTCTTCTCAAAGCTATACTCGTATTTCAATCCCGTTACACGCAGATCCTTGTCGTTAAAAATAAAATCTTAATGGAACAGAGAAAGTACACAACCGCCTGAGACATGTATATTTCTGATGTTTTATTACTTAAATTGATTAATTAATAATTTCTTTATTTATTAATTAAAGGTGTCAGGTGTTATTGTGGGTGGGCAGGACGGTGATGTGTTAACACGTTTATATGCATCCCGTGGTTCATAAATGGACGTCATTAAAAAATTGGAAATATCAGTTCGTCACGTGTGTATAGATAGACCTCCCTCTGGAATGGTGAACTGCAGAGCAGTAAATGGAAGAAACGAAAGAGGATTAAATTGCAAACAATCAACCCGGAAACTGAGTATTAACAAATGTTAGCTGAGGGAATACTATTATCATATGCTAGAGAGAGTATACACGATATTTTTTATATTAAGTAATAATTAACGTAGATATAACATTCACCGTTGAATTAAACGTATGATTCCATGTAGGATGTATAGGATCCTCTAGACCGGAAGGCCCATATACGTAAATTACAACCAATCAAGCACATTTCAAGCGTGACTCCTGATTAAAATATTTAGATATATATTCAATATTTCAGTATATTTGATAACTTAAAATATAGTTATGTATTATTTCAGTTTATTTGATGAAATAAATTATGTGGATTCAGTATTTCAGTTTATTTTATGAGGAATTTTAAATATATATAGTGGTTTAAACTTTTAGGCTATTTTTGTCAGCGTGATGAATATAAAGACACTTGTATAAAGTATGCAACATTATTAATAAAAATTACTATCTCTTATTGGCAACGAAGCGTCTTTCTATAAAGCTTGGCACATTTTCTGTTTAATTACAAGATTTTCATCGGTAACATCACCAATATATTGATACACAGAAGATATCCTGGTAAATGAAATGTTTGTCAGATATTGCAAGTAAAACTAAACAGAAGCGTCAGACGTTGCGTATATTGGTACGTTTCCAAATTTTCTATATTTTTTGCAAATAAATATAGAACATATATTTATCCTGTTTTAATTTTATATACGACGTACAATTCTAAGAACGTATACACAGGAACTGTTTCATTTTTAATTCAAGATAATCCGTAGTCAAACCCCAACTGTTTTAGAACAAAGACTTTTTACCACCTTCGATAACCATTGAAAACATTTATGTAAAACAAAAATCACTCAGGCCAGATTCAAATGCTTGTTTTAATCAAATGTCCCAGGTGGTCTATGTTTTGACATTGATTTGACGTTTTTGTTTCCGCTCACAATATTGAGAAACATAGGTAAATGTTAACTGTTGACTCCAGTCTTTAATTCTTCGTCCTGATAAACAGGACAACGAATGTTTATACCCCATTGTCATCCGTACCCTTACAAAAAATCCTATAGAATCATTAAGAATTTTTGTGGCATCCTTAAGCTTTTATAATTATTCAATAAGATGTCTAAAATCCTATCTGATCTTTCTGTAAGGGTAATTTGCTTTTGTGTATTTCCAAGTGGTAAATGGAGTTCAGACATCATTACAAAATTAAATATGTCCATCGACAGCTTTTTGTTCTCAAGACAAGGCATGGCTGAATCAACAAACCTTTTGATTGGCTTCTCAAACCAGGCATCCGACTAGTTTCATTAGCGAAAAATGAGATGCGGAGACAATGTGGAGGTCTCATCCACAGTTCCAATCACATTCCATTGTATCAGTCAGTCTTTATTTTAAGGTATTCTTCACTAGCATTGTAATGTCATGGCTGGAACAGCATAAAGGCCACAATTAGAGTGGAAACACTTGTTCTTTCCTCGGAAGTGAAGAAAGTAATTGCGATTAAACTAGCTGGGTGAACTCAAACGAATTCATGTCATATGTGCACATCAGTTTATCAGCTTCAACAAGCGTCAGATTAAGACCAATCTATTCTTTCGTGTAATACCACATACCACATATTGTATCTGGAAATTAAGAGCAGCATAGGTATGCCAATGCTGAAAAATAGTATGTCGTGGTGGAAGATTATACAGATCGACTCAAAAACCATTTAGACCCAATCTGCGTAGAAACACATTCTTAAATTATATGCACCACAATGTGCGATTACTTGAACAAATTACAGAGATACGATGAAGATATAAGTTTCTTAAGTAAAGTATGTTTCAGTCGTGAGGAAGTTTCATTCTTGGTTTCTACAGTTTGTTCCAACCATTTGTTCTGTAGGAAACATGTTCCTTCGTATGACGGTGTTGAACGGGAACGAGTGTCTGTTCGTCGAATGAACAACACATTGGTCATCCGATATCGTGTTTCGAATGACGTCATCCAAATTTATCTTCATTTTTTTAACAGCATGAAACTGTTCTTCGCTCAGCTGGTCTGAAATTGTCAAATCAAATTTTACATATCTCTCCTGGTGATAATAAAAATAAATCGCCCAGATATTGAGAACAAAATGAGTATTTCGTTCTTCTGAGTTACCTAAATCTTGTACTAAGGGAAACGTATCAGTGGAAACCAAGGATTCTCAAAATGTGGGCAAAATTTTGTTATTAAGTGATTTATTATATTTATTAATAAACAGGACATTGTACAGCGAAAAGATAATACCAAATATGCGAATGATGGAATTACAACAGTGTCGAAGATTCGCTTCTCTAATTTCATATAAAAATAAAAGTTAATACACAATCAGTATACAGAAGTTCTTAATCCTTGCACACAGCTTATGTTTCTGACAACAAAAACATCATCAACTCGTTGATACGCAGTGAATTCCAATAGCTTTCAAATATATAGGATTTACTATGGATTTTAATCGATTTTGGTTTTATTGAAACCACAATCGATTCACATTGTTTTATCAACTTGATTTTAATCTGATTGCAAACTGCGTCTAGAATAAGAGCCAATTAAAAACCATAGGGATAACAACTTACTGAAAAAATGTTATTTGATGATGGTATAGTATACAAGGGCGCATTATAAACCGATTAGAGCCACTCAGATTTATTGTATTTACCCAATGTTAGATGGAGGGGATGAATCCACTGTTAGATTTGCGGGATCAAATGCAACGTTAGTTATCCAACGTTGGATTAAGTACGAGGCTGTTGTGTTTAGTTTAGCTGCACTAGTTTTGGTCTTTGTTTAACTGAAGCCGGACCCAGAACTATCAGCAATAGTATTTCTGAGTTTCTGAAACCACATGACATAGTGTAGTCTAAGTAGGTATTATTTAATGTGACCATGCAGAGTACCTGGATGAGGTTAAATAGCGTCTTGTAGCTCGATATAAACATAGAGTGTGGTATATCTCTCGTGGGCTTTGCGTCATTCATATACATCTAGT
>JAVFBX010180903.1:0-14535 GCA_034783855.1 Mopalia kennerleyi
TCCATCACTGGACGAGAACCAACGTATCATACAGCGCATCCATCACTGGACGAGAACCAACGTATCATACAGCGCATTCATCCCTGGACGAGAACCAACGTACCATACAGCGCATCCATCCCTGGACGAGAACCACCGTATCATACAGCGCATCCATCACTGGACGAGAACCAACGTATCATACAGCGCATCCATCACTGGACGAGAACCAACGTATCATACAGCGCATCCATCCCTGGACGAGAACCAACGTATCATACAGCGCATCCATCCCTGGACGAGAACCACCGTATCATACAGCGCATCCATCGCTGGACGAGTACCACCGTATCATACAGCGCATCCATCACTGGACGAGAACCAACGTATCATACAGCGCATCCATCACTGGTCGCTGTAGGGGTACACCAAATGCTACATATATGTAGGTCAATGTCTCTCTAAATATAAGCGAAAATAATTAGTTTTGGTCGAAGATCGTTGGGTAATTGCATTCACATGACGGCGTACCAGTTCAAAGAGTACCGGGAACCTCCTTTGATGCCACTTTCAACCAACAAAGACAAGACAGGACTTATATACAGGACAATCATGGAACGTAACACAAAAACTCTTTGCACCACGGGATATGAAATGAATCAATGGCTGCATTTCAGGAACTTCACAATAATGTTCTAAAAGAGAGAAATAACAATGGGAACTACCATTTAAAGTCTCAAATGTAACATCTTTCTTGTAAAGCTATCTCTTAATCTGACAATCGACAAAGCATCGTTAATTTGCAAGCATCGTTAATTTTGGAGGGGGTGCGATTTTAATACACAAACAAAAACTATTGATTACAAATGTTTATTGCACAGAAATACAGCACTGTGATTTGTCTACATTTTACAATCGTTATTCAAGTGTAACAAAACGACAATCACCACTTTGTGTCGATTTCTATAAACGTTATCTTTGTATGACATGATATAACAAGGTAGATACAGAAATATACATTATTTATTGTGAATCACATATTTGCAACCGTTAAAGTTCGTTGATAAATCCAGATATATACAAATATCGTAAATGTGAAGGAAAGGAAAAAAGTGCAAGAGAATTGACGAAAAATTATTATCTAGGATAAAGATCAGCACAATATCAAAATATGATTACTTTTTAAGTCATTCAAAACAACAACAACAGAAAAACAGTGTTTTGTGCATATCACAACTAACACTTTAACCGTCAAAGAATATAACAGTCTTAAACTATTTTAAAAACTTGACATTTCAACTGATCCAGTGTACACTATCAAATGTATACTTTAGCAATAAATTTGAGTTATGATGAAAGTATAATAATTATGTTCATGCGTAAAAACACTAGTAAATATGGGGTTTTGGCTATATAACATTGGCGGGGATTGGGGGGTGGGTGTGTGTGAGGGTGGGTGTGTGTGTGTGTCGGGGGGTGGGGTCGATGCGCTATAAAATGTTATCGACTGTTAGATGATGTCACGACATGTTAAAGGTCCATCTCTAATCCGCCATTAGCTATTAAATTTGTTGTTAACGAGCAGTCGTCTTTCGAGCAACCGGCCCCTGATCTTTACCCACGAGTTCGTCAGACGTTTATAACCATCGTAGGCAATATATATATTGTCGCCGTTCTTAAGGTTATTTCACTCATATGACGGTGTAGCAACTATAAGTGTGAAGAAAATCAATCCCAACGGCCAACACCACTGGCAACACAGGACGCAATCCAAAGACACCACAAACAGATATGCTACATTTTGCGTACTCTCCATAATCTCTTCATAGAAATAATAGTTCTTTAAGGGTTCTTTAGAAAAGATGGAACCATCTGTATGGAACCATCTCTATGGAACCATAACGGCAAAAATGGCTCTTTAGAAAGGAAGGAACCATCTATATGGCACCATTACGACAAAAACGGTTCTTTGGTATAATAAGAAAGGGAGAAATACTTGAAACAGTTGCTGTAAGGGTTCCATAAAGAACCCTAATGGGTTCCACTGGAGCCATAACTGAAGAACCTTAAAGGGTTCCATTAGAGCCATAATTTTCTAAGCGTCTATGGAAGTGACGCCTTCAACAAGCTGAAATGAAAATATTATTTTTTACATAGAGCACTTCACATTATGGTTATGTAGATTTGTTTTAAAATGCATTGTTGGAAGTACGCCGCCTTCAAACAGGTTAATTTTCATCACCGCAGAGGCGTTCGCGGGTGGTTGGGGGGGGGGGGGGGGCAGGATTCATGTTGACCTGGTGGTCTCAGAGATAAGGGGCAAACTGAAGCCGATCTGTTTGTGATGTCCTGTTCTCCGTCTTGTATTTGTCCTGTATTGAGCCTTGTAAATTAATGTATCAACGAAAGCGATAATGCTTTGATCTCTATGTTAAAATGGGCCCGTGGGACGCGTAGATATTAGAAGATTAAATATGACTATGAGATCACCACTGCTGCTTGGATAAACTGATACAAATGTAAAACATGAATTGACATAACGAAAAAAGTATAGTCATTTGATGTAAGCGAAACTAACAAAGTGGAAAATCACTCTCCGCACCAAAATTCTTCTGTAAGTGTTTTCTCCACAGTAGATCAGCTGCCATCTGAATGGCACAGATCCCAGATCATATCATTTCGTGTTTAGTTAATTTATTCTCTTAAGAGTTATGGTTTTTGTCTGGAGCCTGGAATCTGATTAAACGGTTCAAGATAAACGATAATGGTATTTACTGCAATAGTCTTTTTACAGTTCTACTTTGTTTTGTTAAAGATCACTTGATATTGGCCTCAGTCGGAATTCCTTGAATGTACTACGCATACCATGTGGGAGGTCAAATAAACCTCGCCATCATGACGTGCAATTTTTTAAATTAACTGATAAGATATTCCGTGTTGTGTAGTGAAACCACAATAGACATTTGCTTTTGGTCCACGACATAATGCACTCCTAAACGACAATTTTGGTGCAAACTCACACATCTATTAGGGTGATGCGTTTAGTGATGATATCGATGCGTTTAGTGATGATATCGATGCGTTTAGTGATGATATCGATGCGTTTAGTGATGATATCGATGTGTTTAGTGATGATATCCCAGCAACGAGACTCCCGCTTGTTTTTGGCTGATTGTGGCCTAGTGGTGTAGACATGTCCATGTAGATTTGTAGACTACTGTATGTGCATGGACGATCACTTGATAACAGCCATAATGTGCGTTTCTCCGAGGCTCGAAACCTGGATTCACAAACATAAACAGATTATTTCCAAATCTTCCAAATCTATCAGAAACAAACGGTAACATATTAATACAGGAGACAAGCGCAATTTTGTCTCCTTCAAAATGTTTTTAAAGTTTTTCTGACATGTCATCGAATCCTCTATTCTCTTCACAAAAAGGTGATCGATTGAGTATGTTAGATGACGCCATGTTGTTGTTTTTGTGCATCTCGTTCATTTCGCGGTCTTCAGGTTTTGGGTCAGGAATAGTTAATGACATTTTCCGGATGTTGTTTCGCGCTGCTTCATTCTTGTCATTCACTGGCATTTTCCTCTGTCTGCTGGGTCTGTATTTGTAAATGTAAAACTCCACAGCAAGAGTTAAAAGTCCAAGTCCGGTTCCAATCACGATCACCAAAAACACCCCACCAATATTATTGATACTAATCCCGTCCGTCTCGTTTTCCAATTCCGGGCATTCCGTCTTTTGATGTTCCCACCAACGAGATTTCAGTTCCTCCAAGTAACGCTGGTTCAAAAGTTGTAGAATGCTGAAGGGAATGACAATAAAAGATTAAAAAACGAAAGCATTATACCGCTCAATTAATTACGAGAATCATATTTTTATTTTCATGTCACTGTATTTCATTAAGCACTATATTGCCTTACACTAAAGTAATTATTGTCATACCAGGAAAAGATTCAGTTGACGGAAATTTGTATATCGTTCAAACAATTTAATTAAAGCGTCGAAGGATGTCCCGACATGCTGTCAGCTCTGTACGGACCTGCCACCCCTGTATCCCATATGCATGTTTATCTTATGTGTATACATAAACCTCTGACTGCGGGTATCCAAAAGTTGGGTTTGCCATACTTCTCGTTTTTTCACTAAACATTGGCAATTCAAGGCAATGCTATACCCTTAATTGAGTACAGTTAAACACTTATTAAACCAAAAGACTACCAACGTGAACATTGTATTGTTTCTTTCCATTCATTTATAAAAATGAATATTTTATAACCGCTAAGAGATAAATATACAAAACTTTGTGTCACGGCTCCCTCAGAAAAGAAACCGGAGTAGGTAAAACCCAATTACGACTAAATACTTACACGTTGGAGATCTCATTTTTGAGCGGAGAGCCATCCTGTACAGCCAAGGCATATGGTTTTCTGCTGAATTCCTCGCCCACCTCCCACAGGTTACAGTCATTCAGGGTGGCGTACCTGTTCGATGTGGCGTCACCTATAACGTTTGTAAAGTCATTGCATTACAGTAAGTTAATATAACTCGATTAACCAACTTATTCTATGACTGTTGTATGATCTTTTATCTCCCAATCTTGTCAAGTAGACAGACGGACAAACAGACAGAGAAGCTAGTTAATGTCGTCTTCAATGACAACTCCATACAACAACTGACAACACATCCTACGAACCCACAATAAATAAATTTGATTTTAAAAAACCCTATGTATTAAAATATAAAACATATTTCACAAAAAAAACCCTTTAATTAGACTCCCTGATAAAACGAAGGCGGGCTAGCCACGGATGACCACTTTTAAATAACAGGTCAAAATCCTATATTAGGCGTTTCTAGGTTCAGTTTTCATACAAATTTTGATTGGCTCCCGGCAAAGTTAATAAACAGACAATGAAACGATCGCGGCCTTGGATGCGACCTAAAAAGTCTGAATCACCTAATTTTGCTAACTGATCAACGCCAATTTATATACGAATCCTTTTGTTATTTTTATTAGAATAGCCAGAGCAGGCTTACTGTCATTTAGGGCGTGTCAGATTGCAGCTGTTTATGTGGCTTCTAAGGCCCCGGTCTTTTTACTGGCTTTCTTTAAAACATATTTGTCGAGAAGCAATCAAAGTCTGTGTTAAGATTTTGAATATACGGACAAAAGTAGGCCTATTTTAATTGGATGTTTCAAAGTAAGCCCTGTTCTGATCATCTTCGACAAACGGGACTTGTTTCATCAAGGCCTGTATAAAATGATTTGTATATAGCCCACGATTAGTGAGAGAAGGCTACTATTGACATGACCTAATAGATTTTGTTTCAAGAGATCCCTCTTTTGACAACCCGCGAAAAACCTCAGTTCATTTATTAGCGACCGTCAAGCGTTTGTAACTATAATCTTTTAAACATCCGTAGATTCATTAGCGTAAGATGTTCATCGTAATGTAATTATCAAATGATAAACAATAAGAATGTCATTTAATATATGACGGCGTGTTTCGAGTTAAGATGGGATTTAAGTGAACCTTTGTGTTACATTTAGTTTAGTTAAATAGGCCTAAGTGTTAGGCCTAACTCAGAACTAAGAATTGTCATTTTGTCTTTCGTGACGAAATAACAAATGAACCAGTCGCAGTATTACCAATGTATGCGAAGTTTTCCTCCTTGACTCGGTTAACTGCGTCCATCATATCTTTGGGGAATTTAGATGTCTTCATGGATTCCCACATGTTGGTGAACTTGTCGCTGACGGGGTAGTCCCATACCGCTAATTTAGCTCGCTCCACGGCACTCAAACTGTCGTTGAGACTCATCTCTTTCCATATACTACAACAACAACAAATCGAATTACAATAAATAGGCCTACAGCTAATTTAAAAAAAAAACTCACCATTTTGACTTTTCACCTATAAAAGGAACTTCACAGACTAGAGTATAGCCAATTAAACTGTCACTAACAAGAACTACTTTTTTATTCCCACAATGGTTTATAACCTACAGGACCAAAAAATAATACCATGCAGGTTGCTACAAATATAAACACAGTTACCTTGATTCCAAGCACACGTATGAAATTTAACCAACCGTTTAGGAATCCCAGTTTTAGGCTTTTTGAAAGCCTCAAAAAAATATATCGAAAATTACACATAGAGTGCACATATTTTGATAAACTGACCTGTAGAATCTATTTTCAATGTCTGCCATTCTGTTGAAATAAACTTGGGACCCAGAACCTTCCATGGGAGCGTACTTGGTCTTGAATTGCTTTGCTAAGTCATCCAAGGTTTCTATGGGCGTGTCTAGACGGGAGACTGTGAGGAAAGCCGCGAGATTGGCAGTGTAGATAGCGATCATGATGAAACCAAACAACCACCAGGTGGCCGCTAGTAATCTCCCTGATAGTGCTCGTGGTGCCTCGCCACCGCCTGCGTTTTCAGAAATGAGAATTTGAATGCAAAACGTGACATTCGATTTTTGTTATGGTTTGACTGCTCTAATAAGTGACTGACGTATGTTTATGAATTAAGAACGTTTCCAGTGTAACATTCAAAGGCGTTAGGCCGGTTTAATGTCGAAGTAGTAAATAAATACTATATATAGAAATAATTTCTTTACAAAAAGATAGAAACAAACTGAGCAATGTATTTAACGAAATCTCAAAGGGAAATTATTTTCAATCCAAATCACTCGATTTATTCAGGTTCCAAACTCGTCAGAAGTCAATTTTTTAAGGATTTATGTAATGATTTACAGGGGCAAACAAAACTGAATTTAGTGTAACATACCCTGCGGCGTGAGAGACATCATACAGAACCAGATTCCCTCTTTAACCGTGAACACCCTTGGTTCGGGACCGTCGCCAGTCCAGGATATTTTATTATTCTGATAGCTATATGGACTGAATCTGTCGAAGATGAATAATAAAAAGCTGACCACAAAGAAGGCTGCAACAGAGCAACCCCATACATCCTTGTCTAACACCGACATGAATCGGAACAGCGAATACTCGATCGGCGGTTTCTTCATCAATATCGTGATTCCGACAAGGTCATAATACGGCACAGTGAAGTCAATGACATTCTCCCGTTCAGCCATCACTGACAATGGCCCAATCGCTATGTCGGCCCTCTGGAATAAGAGTAAATACAGATATATATTTTTTTCACAATTCGTGTTTTTACACCCTGGACAATGCTAAAATGTCTATATGAAAATATCAACACAGGGAAGAAAGGTGGGTGGTTGGCGGAAATACCATGGTGCCGGTTCTTTACACACCTAAGTGGAATCAGGAATCAGATTGGATTCTGTTATCTTACATTGTAAACACTATCGAATTGAACTCTGTGGTGCGTTTACTGGTTGGTTTGTGTCTTGTGGTAGATTATCCGTGTACCACTAGGTGACGTCGTCAGCACTATTTAAGTCCTAAGACTGGCTGTCTGGTAACAGCTTTACGTCCCATGCAGTATAGGCAAGAAAACTTTAACCAGCTATCCACTTCTACAACTCATAAAGACTATATTAAAATCATGGTTTACTAAGGAAACGAAGCTGAGCATTTAATAGAGCTTGAAATTTGCTATTACATAATGCTGCTTTGGTATTTTTGCGATTTGTTTTACAAGTTTTATTCACTATGAAAGTTAGCTAGTCCATTACAACATTAATGCTACTTTTGCAATAGAATTCTATAGAATACTTTTTAACAATTTGTGCAAAATGAACACTGACCTTGTCAATAAGCTCTCTAATGACGCCATTCCATGAACCGTTTGCGTGCATATTGCCAAAGAACCCATCCGGGGAGTCATAAATGGTGAACTCAAAGTCCATTTCTTCAGCTATCTTGCCCAATAGTTCAACACAGTAACCTTCATATATAGAAGAACCATTGGGCAACAATGTTTTGAACACGAACGGTGGAGACTGAAAGTTGACAATTGAAAACAGAAATATAGGTAATTTTACATGACTCTCTTTGGTTCAACACAAATCAAGAAACTTTGTTTGAAGCCTAATTGTACAAGTGAAATAATATACTGTTATGTTTATAATCATTATTAATTTTTACATACACTTTAAATGGGAAAACGGTTAAAGTGACAAGGTAACCAAAATTTATAGGCATAATCATTGCCGTTTGACGCAATATTGACGTTCACGAAATATAGGGAAAGTGAAACAGTGAATTTATCAATAATTAAGTCCATAAAAGTATTCTAGCAAAGTTTTTTTGATGTTGATTTAAACTTTCAACTAACTTAGAAAGTTGGAAGAAACTTTATTGTTCTTCTGGAGGAAAAAAATGTCTTTAGCCCGTGCGATTCTGTATACCAAACGAAAATTTTTTTTTTTTGGACACCTGTCTCGTCTAACACATTATCCTGTTTTAAACAAAAAATGACGGGTTTAGGAATATATCATAGATTGAGTATAGAGAAGCTGGTATAAATTTTACGTGTACCGTTGGAACTGTGACAACCCTGTACTGTCTCTTCACACTTTTCGTGATTATGGATTCTCCTGAGCTTATTTGTAGACCATTCGCCTCCGTCCAGTTCGCGATCTGAGAAAAATACCATATTGAAATAAGGTTTTGTAATAAAAAAATAAATGGAACAGAAGGAGTGAATTCCAGTTACTATTCCAGACAGAAAGTTCCTCTGGCTAGAACAGAAAGACCATACAGCGATAGAAAAGAGCTTCGTTCTCTCTTCCAAACACGAAAACAAGATGTCTGCATGATGAAGAAAATAAACAAGCTGTTACCAGAAAACATGGAATGGAACGATTGAGTTGGACGTTAGTCGCTATGATGCCCAGGAAGCAAAGAAAATGGACTGGGAAGGCTAGATTCCATTTACAATGCCGGACATTCAGGGGGCACAGAGCAATGATGAATGTACTATTTCACACAGAGACTATTTTCTTGTCTATACCAGACAGTGAGCACAGCAAAATGGAAGGGGGGATTTGTATAAACTATATTCCACACAAAGAGCAAGGAAAAATGGAATGGAAAGGAAAGGGTTCCGAATGCTCTAGGATAAACCAGACAGTGAGCACGGGGAAATATAGTTAAACAGGTTAGGCACAATCGCCCTCTCTAATTAGAGGTAAAAAAGGTCGTTTTCGGTAAATAACTGCCGTTTATATTCATCTATGAAACTGAAACTTCTAGACGCATAGTTTTTCTTGCCAGAACCAGAATCTTGAATAAAAAAAAATTGTTACCTATCTCATTTGCATAATAATGGGGGACAAAAGCAGGCACCACCTACTGACAAATTCTGAACGGAAACAGTTGAGAAATTACTTTTATGCAATGTTACAATATGCAACTAGATGCGTTATTGCAATTTGAATCTATTTAAAGCAAATATAGTCAAAGTTTTTCGAAAAAAAAAACACGCTTTTTACCTCCATTCTAGACAGGTCAGTTGTGCCTAACCTGTTAAAGATGTTATATATTATTATATAAGTCCCAAGTTCCATTTACTTTTCTGCACAGAAAGCTCCGACATGTTTAACGGAAGAAAGAGTTTCATACATTGATCCACAGAGCGCATAGTTTGTTTCATTCACTTATCTAAACAGGCAGCATAGTCGGGTTATAATGGAAGCTAGTGGCGAGCCCGATAAGCTGTTCGGGACAGCGAGAGTGAACGGAACTATGGACGGAATATGTCCCAATACCCTCCACCAAGAATTCACAAGGTCCATGTTAAACTTACAGATACGACTGGTCCGCATCGAAGGAATTTCAGATCGCATCATTATGTATATACACTACATGTCGTGTTATTGTTTATGTACGATAAACGCTGCCAAGGAGCACAATTATCTATGCCAGAACTTGAAGCAAGTAATAGATGCTTAACAAATGACACGACAAATAAATTTAATAACATTAAAAAAGATTGATTAACAATTATAAATGGAAACTTAATAAAGTCTTGGTCTCGAATTAATTTCTGAATGTAATCTAGATAGTAGTGTATAGAGGATGTATTTTAGTTGCTGAATATTTTTAATTATCGGTGAAATCAAACAAATTATCTGTTGAAATCTACACAATTTAACATTAATGAATATAGACCAATTTGCTCGGCTCCACCGGGATTCGATATATATAAAAACAGATTGTAAAATTAAGTTTGATGACGTACCCTTGTGTCACTCTCCGTGTCTCCAAAGCGGAACACGAGTCTGCGAACAGATAACGCCAAATCCTGTTTGATCACGTGACCGTCACTGAAAATATCCCCGAACACACCTCTCCGGCTTGTCTGAAAACAATCAATTTTAGTTGGGTTTGAGGGTGAAAAACAACAATTATTGTGTGAAATCAATTTAAGTTATATAAGGCATTTAACAGGTCCACTGGCCATATTTTTGTTTAAAAAAATCGTTTCTTATCCACGTAGAAATAGTTAGTCCTATAACCGGTCACATTTCTTTAATAATGATTTTCCCAGTCCAATCAAATAATTACGAGAATAATGCTAGGAATTAAGTGTATAGATTTGAAAAAATCTACAAAACAATACCGAATAAAGAGTGTGAATGACCTGTTTAACGGCTTGTATTAAGTCAGTGGTCTGTTGGATAGATCCTGGGGGAGGGGACTCGGCTGAATAACAATTGGTGTAATTATACTGGGTGAAATTTGTAGAATTCGCCACAGACTCCGCCAACAGTGCCGCCATGTCAAAAACGAATGATTTGTCAATCTGCAATTTGAAACAGTATCTGAATGTGATTTTGTTAATAAAATGAAGGGAATAGTAGCTTATACATTGGCACGCAGAAAACATATTTTCTAAATATAAAATGGAGAGATTCTTCAAGGATATTCCGCTCCTTAATTTTTGGTTACAATTGTTACACCACCTAACACTTCCGAACATTAAATGACAATGTAGACCGTTACATTTCAACTTCTGCAATAAATACAGTCATAACTTAAACACTATCGTATTCTCGTGAGAATCTCTATGATGGACGAGACTAAGACCACTCTCATACGCCATGCCAGGCCATTGCGCATTAATTTCCACCAATATTTGGGGGGGGGGGGGGGCGTTGGCCAAAGATCAGCACATAAATAAAGTGAAAAACAAGATGGCCCGGGTGTATCTTAGAGTCTATGTCTCGACGTACGAAGTAGAATCGATTCTATTTCAGAATGAGGTTTAACTATCTCACGACTGTCACGTGTTAGTTGATAGCTGCGAACAGTTATCCAAATAAAAAAAAATACTGCAAATATGTATACGTCATATATATAGGTCCTTCTAGTGGTTACTGCGATATATAAACCATACATGCAATTATAACTGTTCATCTCAGGATGTACATTCGTAAGCCTATAAGCTTAGCATGTATAGCGAAATAATATATTGGTTTGTCGATTTGGATGGTGTTTATCTGGAATAACATCTTACGAACATTCAAATTAAACGCAAAAAATAAATCTAGCTGTTTCGCAATCCTCAATTCATTTATAGGCCTACTTACGTTGATAAAATAACGCGTAGACTTTGGATGTTGTGTTGAATATTTGCTCATGAAGTCAAGGTAACTGTTCCTGGCCTCCAGGGAATCCTTGGCATAACCATTGATCACAACAAGGTTCATCTTTTTAATACAGTTAGAGCAGTAAATCTTAGAAAACTGAAACAATACAAACCAATTAACAGATCAGCATGGAACTAAACCCAAATGAAACAAAAACACAGCCGATTCTTCACATCGAACTGCGAATGTTACAAATATATATCTTTGAAAAAAATTATAATTAATATCAAGAATGACAGTCAATAATGGAGGGAGTTGGCGACGAAAGAAAGAAAAAAACAACGATGAAGCAATCAACTGTTCATTTATTCAGAATAATATAATAGTGAAAATGTCGGCTTCATGTTTCACTTCAATGATAACCTTATAAATACTACAGTATAGGATATATGAAGATATAAGTGGTGGTAAATCTAATTTACTATACATGGGCATAAGTCTATACTAGGCCGCGTATAGTCGTTAGATCAGATGTATATATCCCGAAGTGCATTACCTCGAATATAATCATACCATCGAATGTCATACCAGTTTCCGTTTTAAATCTTAATTACAAGCAATATACATGTATGACGTACATACGGTTATGTAAGCAGATATACACCACTCGAGATAAAGGTTTATATCCAGAACATAAGATGATTCATCGGTTTTAAATTAATCTACATGCCAGTGTGATTGATTTTTAGGAATATATCATATATATGTATGCTATACCCTCAATATTTTTCATTGTACGGAAAGAAAAATGCTTTCCGGTTCGATTGTGGTTTCACCATGCAATAGGCCTCAAAACACCACGAATCGATATATCAAGGTACACAACAAAGGAACTCAACAACTTTGCCACCGTTATATGTATACATCTGTTCGTTACACTTTGTAAAATAAATAAACAAAACAAACAACCATACAAGTTGGTCTGCTGATATCGCAATTCTTAACTGGAACTTTTGTCAATTTATTCGAACCTCCGGATAATTTAGGATTATCTAATATGGCACAATTACATTATAATATACGGCTAAGTTATTAGTACATGTAAGTAATAATCACAGAAATTCGCCGTTCTCAATTCGAAAGAATAAGAGTTGTCTTTACTTGTAATAGTGTAAATCTTGAACATGCAGATACGTTACCTTCGTCAAAACGAAGAAATTAAACTTGCTTTCAGCCAATCCATTTTGATTTGCCTATAAACCAAAAAGTAGTCTTTAAACATGAGTATTACATTGAAAACATAATTTAATACCATAAGCACTGTAAAAGAGAAGATCTGGCTCTTTAAAAAAAGCCTTGGTTGAGTCAACGCTACGACAGCAACATAATAGAACACCATCGTATATCCAATTCTTTAGAAATAACCTATGTCACATGCTTGGTTTTGCGTCACGGCACAATTGAAACATAAGAGCATATCATATAAAGACGCATTCAACGACACTAAAGATAGCTCAGTATTACTACTGATACACATAGCCCGCAATGTATAGAGGTTTAACTGCATGTTTTCATCTGTTTTGGCCCTAATGTAACCCTAAGGTAAATTAATCTAAAGCAATATGAAATTTGCAGGGTTTATTTAATTGTGGGTAATAATATGTATACAATACAGCAGTAAATAGACTTCCGGCGAACAAAATTCACACAACTATAAGGGCTTAGTGTTGTGACGAGAATCTCCCAATGTTTAGCCAATTTGTTAGTATGGTACATATAGCCACGGTATTAAGTTTATACAATCAGCTAAATCTAGCTAATTCTCACTGCTCTTGTATCATCAGTACGCTCCGCTCTGGTACATCCATGAAATAGTACCAAAATCGTGCATTACATTCACTGGATGCCTATTTACCACTTCATGCACCTTTCCACACACTTAATTCAATAAATTAAATCTAGCTAATTGTATATGGCTTTATAATAAACAAGTTCAGTTTAGGAGTACATTATTTTCCAAAACCAAAACAGATAGCAAATGTGAACTCTCTACACAACGATTGTATGAAAACAAACTGTCTGTGATAATGGCGACGACCGTATGACCTCCAAGATGATGTGCCGATACATTGCAGGACTTCCGAGTGGCAAGTATCATTTTCAGTGGATTGCCATAATAAATTATACCTTTATCATTAGGATTTTAGTTTTTGTTTGTCAGACGATATGGGGAAAAAAATGTCTGTGATAATGGGGACGACCGGACATCCAAGACGATGTGCACAGTACATTCCAGGACTTCCGAGTGGCAAATATCCTTTCCAGTGAGCGCCATTATAAATGATACCTTTATCTTTACGATTTTAGTTTTTGTACAGAATTTATTTTTTAAATACGCATACTCACAATTTCAAGGAACTTTTCGGCGTTTACATTACTGCAGACCAGGAAGAAATTGGCCAATTCCAAATCATGAATTCTTCTAACTTGCCGTCTGATATCGTCCTCACTTTCTGCCATCCGCAAATACATGTGTTCGGCGGGAATATCGGTCAGCACTCGACGGGGAATGTTCTGTAAATCTATTCAGAAACACAGCGTTATCCTCGCCAACAAATAACGGTTCATAGCAAAAATGTCAAAATCGAAACTAAAATTCAATTCGCTCTTTACTTTATTATTCATAATATTGACCTAATTAATTATTCAGAAAACTTATAAAGAATGTTGAGTAGTATGACATTATACACTATCATATTAGAGATACATGCAGACATTTTTTTTAACGATTAAAACAATACAAGCTCACAAGATGTTTTGCTCATTTTACCCTAATCCCAATCGGATTCAAACTAGATTTAGGGCAGTTCCATGGTCGCCCGGCTTGTAAGTGTTTGGTATTAGGCCTAAATAAAAAACGTTATTGACAAAATAATTGTTTAGGTTTTCTTTTGTATTTATAAAGTGTGTAAAAAAAAAACAAAAAGTGGTTAAATAATTTTTTTTTTAAGTT
>JAVFBX010180914.1:0-14535 GCA_034783855.1 Mopalia kennerleyi
TGGT
This sequence comes from Mopalia kennerleyi, assembly GCA_034783855.1. Lineage (NCBI taxonomy): Eukaryota > Metazoa > Mollusca > Polyplacophora > Chitonida > Mopaliidae > Mopalia > Mopalia kennerleyi. The sequence goes on from JAVFBX010180914.1 coordinate 5, forward strand.
ACCTTTTCGCATGTTTTGTTTTTGCAATTAAATTAACTAAAAACGTTATCTTTTTTCAGTCTTTTAATTTTTTTTACAAATTTTGAAACAAGTCTAGCTAAATCTGTCCAAGATCTACCATCGTTAGGCCACGTGGTAGCTAACCCTTCTTAGCATTTGTTTGCAAATCCCACTAGACTCTCGATATGCTGCGAGACCAAAGGTTAAACATTTTACACTAAAGGAGAATAAATTGTTTGGTTTAAGCTCGTGGACCAACTTAATTAACTTGAGCGTGTGGAGTTTACTCACCCTTTCTTTGAGCTACTTAACGTTATTTTGTGGAATTTCACAAAATGCTAAATCTTTAAAAGCAACAAGTACACTATAGCCTACTTTCAAAGTGCCAAATAATGTTTCAAAACGATAGAAGCTTAACTTTTACTTTTCTTTCTTTTTTATGGTAGGGACTTTTTTATGCTTTATGGGATATTTGTATACAAAGTAACAAGAGACGCCCGGTTAATATGTTTTGGACATATTCAGTTGTTTATTTGATCTACATTTTATTTTTGACTAGGCAAATTTCAACAATTTGACGTGACACAACCATTCTAATACAGGACCGTTTGCGAGCAGTGTATATATTCTGTGTTGACTACTGGAGAGTCATGTTGCTCATTGTGGATTATGTTGAATCCGCAGAATCTTAAGTCTGAGCTGTAGCGTACGCGTAAAAACAGGGCACCTGTTCAACCCGTCACAATAGTCTTATGTGATGTTAATCACCTGACCTTCGCATATATCTCAAATGTTTGTCAAACAACTTTTGTGCATCAAAATAAATTAGACAGAGACTATCTGACTTTCACAATTAAAAAAAAAGATTCCCATACCACGCACTGCATGGTACAGTTGCACGTGTATTTAGTGAGCAACACAGCTCTTAAAACATAAGCCTTATGAAAACGTCTCTTAAAAGTTGTGGCCTTCTGGCTACTTGCAGTTTGTTTGAAGAGTAGCAATGCTGTCCTTGCTAAGCACTGGAGGAAAATTAACTTTCCAGCATTATGAAAACGCGTTACATCTTGGTTGTGGGAATACACCGCCGTCATATAAGTAAAATACCCTTAAGCAATCAATCAGTCAATCTAAAAATATGATTTCTTATTTAATGAACTATTTCAATTATGAGTTTAGTGGTACACAATACACACTATAGAAACATTGAAAAGAATATTGGATAAAATCCAAACAGTTACATATCACGTCGGATCAGTCTGTTTAGATTAGCCTGTGCACCGAAAACTACCCGCATCAAACGTTTTTTCCACTTTGGCCTAATGCTGTTGCTTTGGCATTTAGGGATGGATAGAGCAGTGGTTAGATTATTAGACCAGATCTAAGCTATTAAGCCAGTTTAAATTGATGCAATTGTGGTACTGTAGTGTGTTTGATGACTGGAATTCATGGTGGTCTGATAGCTAAGCTATTTAACATCGAGGTCACCTAAATACTGGACATAAATCTTCAAATTATACAGTTTTTATAAATATTGCTAAATAAAATACCGCATACTGTATGTACGCTAAATATATGTCTGTTAACGATACGGGTATTTACAATCAACAAGTTATAAAACAATAAAGATATTAATTGGACATTTAGAGCTTATTCCCTAACTATCTTTCCCACTGTATTGGTCAATAAATACTAAAATCATATCATAAAACTAAAACCTTAACAGCGCAGGCCTACTGGCTGCGACTGATGACTAGATAGAACTAGTAGTGGACGTAAAGCAAAAACAAACGACATGTATATTGTATATTTGCAATATACCATTATCCTGTATTTTTTAATTAGTGTAAAAAAATGCATGTACTGTTTCAAGGCAAATATTTTACAATATTAACGAAACCAAATTGACTTGAAACTAATTTCTTCACCCTACTGATTATTTACGCCGGGCAACACACGTATTTTCCAAATTTTTGTGATATGTACCTCACCTATTTTTATTCATCACTTAGAGTAGTCATTATAGTTTTTATAGATCACATAATATAAATACCCTAGTGTTCTGAAGTATGTTTTGGTGTATGTGTGGGTGTGTGAGTGTGCGCATATCGTGGGGGGAGAGGGGGGCTTCCGTTTGTTGTCTCAATATGATATGCCACTCCCAATAAACATTGGCAAGATACAGTAAACTAAGCCAACATAAAGCAGACAATATTGCAGCAAGCTGCAAATCAGCATGGCTTGGAAAAACAAACCGCTCAAGTTCATGATCGTACAGAAATGTAGAGAGAAACTGGGCTCTCCCTCCCAGCAGCGGCCTCTAAACAATAGAAATAAACCAAACCGATAACACCAACACCCTGGCCACGTTACACCTTCATGAGCGAATAAGCCAACCACTTTGCAATTTGATTACTGGGTAATACGAGTGAATAACCAGATTAAATATTTGCTGAACGCAAAAAATCACTTAATTAGGCAATTTACAACAACTGACAGATGGGTTAAGCTCTGTGCGCAATTTTATTCGAACAGATAACTGCATGGGTTGCTATAGATTCTCCATTAAAACCCTTTTCATGTCCTAATTGACGAGGCTGTACAAAAGAAGTTGGTTTCCTTGTCTAGCCCACAGGTATTCATTCCTCCAGTTAATCCAGGTATATCAGGATTATGGAGTCCAATTTATTTGCCTTATCCACATTAACCTGCCTGTAGGTATTTCATTGTTTTCAAAGAAGCTTACTAAACAGATATTTGGAATGATCATATTTGAAACAACTCTATAATAGACTGTTCTCAACATGGATTTATCTAACATTACGGCTAACCACTAATTCTTCCGAGCATTGATCAGCGGATATTTATAACAATCCTCTTGTTTTTATAGACAAAGGATCTGTGTACATCCGGTGATTAAGGAAACTAGTAAGTAGGCAACCACTTCAAGAGTTCTTTAGGAATTAGCGGGGATTTACTCCTCAAGATGCTAGTACAGTTTCAAACATTTGCCTTCTTTATCATTATCGCAGAAAATTTCAGTTTATTAGCTATACCGAATTTGCCAATACTGTTATTGCACTCCGTTTTATATTGCCCCTTTACGGTTGAATAAGGGGAGGCTGGTGTTGCTCTGGTGTTATCCTTACTGTGAGACACTTCAAACGGTCGTTCTACTGTGAAGTGTCAGTGATTTGTCTGCCTCGACATGGTGTTCTGAAACCTCTAGTACCATCTGCTTTATCCATTAAAAACCGATAGAACAAACGAAAAAACATGGTCAATTCTAATTGAAAATTGTCTCATCTTTTCGCAGTATATTTCACCCCCCAAAAATCCCACCCATCTTGCCATTGCTTGCTGCCAATACAGTGTCATGGTGTAAGTGCCAATCATTTAGTTATTACTTAGGAGTAAAATTACCTCAATTGTGACGTATAAAGCCCCCATGCAAACTAAACAAATTTAGATAGAAACGTAAAGTAATTTTCCGGAAACTCGAGGTCTGAACACTTTTGGTAAAATGGCGAGGTACATCATCAACACCAAAGTTCTTTCTTATCAAAGCGAGGACGCGAACAACGGGTTGAATGTTTAGATGTTTGTCTGCACTTGTTCCCCTAATGGGATAGGGGCGTACTTTCTGCTCAGTGGGTGATCTCATCCTTTAACTTAACCATTTCTCTGTCCAGATGTGGAAGGTTATCATTGCATCTGGCAATCACCACACATACTTGGAGTATTATCTTTCTGAGAATTTCCATATATTCTAATATAACACTCACACACAAGTCGGCCAATCTCTGCAGTGGTTGCTAAATATTAACTCATACACTCAGAAGCGCTGGTGTACGGGCTATTGGTTTTGGGAGGTGATACCAGTAGGCGCTGATAGGCCTACTCCTGCCAGTGTCTGAATGAAACCAATCGTTCCAGGTGCCGTAGCCATTTGCCTGATCCCACGATGGTTAATCGGCACTAGTTTGTCTTGTATCTTGTTGTTTGTCGACATTGACGTCGAGAGTGCTTTCCTGCACCTAGTTAGTTTGAGACAAGTATGAGAATGAGATGACAGTACTCCTCGAACTCCATTATTCCCGAGTGTCTGCTTATTTTTCCTCCCCAAAACCCGAGACCTAGAGGGATGACATAAGGAGACCAGTAGGCACATAAACGGTGCTTTAGCTCCTAGGAACTGGAAGAGGGGGTGGGGCCAAAGGTCTCCCACTGGGTGTTCCCCGCCTATAAACATGTCTAACGGTAGGTGATGTAGAATATCATTCAGTCCAACAAGGACCGTTTAGTTTCTGTGAAGAAAGCGCAGAAGAAATTCCACAGCTCTTTTAAACAAGGTATAACCATCTTACAGGCACATCCTGTGCTGAGATAACTGGTCACATATGATTCTGATTTTCTTAACCAATCGTTACTTTGGAGAGGGAAACATTTTTATTGGTCGAAATTCTTCCATGTCCAATATCCAAGTCAGCATATTGAGAAGACTGTTTCAATTCACTGGGTTTGTTAGAAATAAGGATAATAGGTCTAATTGAATTATTTTTAATCAAGTAAGTTAGAAATATCCCAGATAAGCCATATTATCATAAGTTGAAGTTCAAATGCTAATCTTATTACACAACAGTGTTAATTAGTCATCGAAATGAACTCACGAGCTGACATTCGATAAAATTATTTATAGTAATTTCAACATACATTATAAGAGTAATTTATTAAAATATTCTGGCAAACACATAAAACGTTACAGCTATTTTGAGTTCAATCCTGTTATTCGACAAACCCATGCACTCATTTCACATTGGTGTTGTCTAAGGTTTTTATTTTCAGGAGTTCCCACACCTTTTCATTACGCTAGGCCATTGTTTAATGTAAAACTTTAATACAGTATTCTTGTTAAAACCCTTTGTTCTGTGATATACGGCATCACTTGTTACAAAGCGTAATGCGATTGAAAACCATTCATGCAATACATTACGAAACAAAATGACGGGATTGTCAATCATTATTTGGAATTTTCTTAGAGGCATAGCAATCATTTAGAAACTAAGTCACAAAAAATAACTATAGTTGTTGTAGCACAAATCACACGTAACAGGAGCACACTATTGCATCTGTGTTTACAGTAATCGCTCAACACAGAGTGGTCCGCCCAAAAAACATTGTTCTTTATCTGGGAAGTTTTCTATCTGATAATTAGAAGGCATGAATGGAGTCTGTACTCTCTCCTTCCATTCCTATCGCAGCCATACCACTGAAGATTGAACACCCTTACATCGGTCCACCACCCGTATGCCAGGGCAGCTCTGGGGCGCTAATGTACTCAAAATACAAACAAACTACTGTTTACCGATTTTAACACTGATTTATCTGTTTATATAATTCTGACATATGCACTGAGTTTATCTGTCAAACTCAGACCTAACTATATCCTGTTAAAAGCCTCTTAAACACAAGGAAGGGGAAAACACAACCAGAGAACTGTTCTTTGCGAAATATATATTAACGGAATAAAATAGCCCTATTGTTAGCTCTAAAATCACACAATTAAATTCTATCAAGGGTGTCAGTCATACACTTGATTGAGAAAAGTCTCAAGTAGATAAGGAGGAAATTTATGAAGAAGACACTCACTACTTTAGATTTTAACTGTGGCAAACTGCAGGGTCAGCAGGGATCACAGCTAAAGTTAATAGAGCCCCCCCCCCCGAAGAAACAAAAACTCTGGTCTACCTTAAATCTTAAATCAAATGAACCAAGTATGTTAATTTGCAAAATGGAATGGATTCCCATCTTATGTAACCATATCCATCATTCACAAAAGCTTAAATTCTCAAAATCTGTTTTCAGCTTACATTATAATCATAAAACTTGCATGTGCATCGTAAAAAAAATATAGCAACTCTTTATTTCTGACGATTGCTTCAACAGAAACGATATATAATAACTACATATGCTTATCCTGTATATTTTAGCCGGGACTTAGTTTACTAAGTCAAATTATTCAAACGTTATCACAGCATATACGTATACCAATGGCCAATTTCTTGTGATATATACCTTTGCAGTTAAACCTAGTTTGTCTAAAGAGATCCACTGGATGCAACACTTCGACCGGCCAAGGGAGTGGATGTTGCTTTTTGTCTTGTTAAATAAGGTTTTAATGCTTCACATAAATACCCATAACGTAGATGCTTTTAGAACTTGCAACATTGACTGTACGGATTATTTTTGAAAACATTTCCTTTTGTCAATTCTGTTGTTCTTGTGAGTTCAAGACACTTGTTCAAAATTACCAATTGATGCTTTTTCTTAAATCCTTGAGGACATCGTTTCAATGCATTCAAATACACAACAGTAAAATGCCCTATAATTTATTTCAGTAAGTTTAAACTATTGATAAGGACCAGGGCCGCCGAGAGAATATTTGGGCCTCAGGACAAAATATTGTACATCACCAAGGGCCGTATTAAAGTCATTAATGGGGCCCTTGCCTGGAACCTGGAACTATACTTCTGAACAATGTTACATTTACCAGTCCACACAAAATAGGCATTCACGAAAACACACATTTTATTGTATTTGGCATGCTCAGGGTACATCCTCGTTTTTTTCCTCGTTTGGTTTGTGGCCCTCTAAAATCATTGGCCCCGGGATGCCGGCCCGGCTGACAGTGGTCCTGACGAGGACACAGCAGTAGTCAGGAACAGATGGTGTGGCATTGATGTGTGACCTAGGCTGCTGAAAATATGCTTAACGGGCAACCTTAGGGAGGGGAATGACCCCTAAAGTATGCTACCATTCAGCAATGTGTTTATTCTCAGTTTACAGAGGAATTGTCTGGGAATGAATAAACAAAGGTATCCGGCATTTCAGGAACTGGTAAACATGTGTTTAGCTCAATCAAGATGGAAATCTGGGAGGGGCTTATACATAGACTTTTTATAAACTTTTCATTTTTCGAAATTTCTGAAGAGAAAAATGTTTAAACTGATCAGGATAACTGAAATCAGAACATCACAAGGGTTTCTAGTCAACCTGAGAATCAAACTTTCCTGAAAATAATACATGATGGTTGAAACAATTAAGTTTATAGATCTGATGTTTAAATGCGTACCGAAATACAAGATAAATTCTAAATATTGTTCAAATAATAGTGATTATAAATATATGTGGTTAAGAAATTCCATAACAAAGTTTTAGGATATTTATTTAAAGTGAATCCTGACCAGACCAAGGGCCTGGGTGCATTCATGAAAAGTCTATAGTAGGCTGGCAGTCTGTTTGCTTTCGCCATTCTTTCACATTCCAACCTCAGAAACTAACAGTTCTCAATAAATGACCTGTCTGATCTTCCGTACAATGAGATTTAATCCACAACAATGATAATTTTATTGACTAGAATACAAATAACAACGGGCATTTCTAACGAGAGCCTTCAAATAAACCAAATTTTAACTGTTTTGTATTTCTCTGTGTTAGTTCTGTTCCGTAAGGTCCTTTTGAATTTTACACGGTATCAATCTGGAGAAACCATTCATTGCAGCTGTACAGTAAGGTGCTTTTAAAATGTCAGACCTCAAGGCTAACATTGCGCATACATGTGTGAGAATGACAAAAAAATCCTCTTTAACTCCATTTTAATACTACATTTACCAAGGTGGAACTTACTGATCCATATCGTTAAAAAATTACACACCATTATTTCCATTTAAAATGTTTCTACATCATCTGTTATGCAAATGTCTAACACACTTTAGTCATTTTTTGTCAACAGAAACTCAGGAATTTATATGTAAAATGATTTCAAGAGTCATAAATAGATGGCAATACACTGTAAGGGACGTGACCTTGATGCGTGATAGAGATTACGTGACCTTAACCTTACATGACCTTGGTCTTTCCTAGTCGGGGTAATGGATATATGAAATGGTTCGTCTGAACAGAAAAACAGGCTTTATAAATAAAAAGACTACTAAAAGATATATACAAAGCCAGTTCCTAAGACACACTGACATCCGCATGTGTTAGGAACACAATTTTTTTTTTTTTTTATAAAATTGCTTTTAGATTTAATAATTATCCAAATCTAGCCAAAACGTATTTTACCAAATCAACTCAAAACATATCTACATAATGGAATGGCAATGAGAAGCGACACCAGACATGATACCCCATCCAGGCACATTATAACAACACCACACATGGACCCCAGTCAGACACAAAAGTACTGACACCAGACATAGCACAACACCCTTACACATTATAGCTGTCTAGACACAAGTCTATGTCCGAATTCTATGTTTGTTTGTTTGTTTGATTGGGGTTTAACGTCGTACTCACGGGTATTTCACTTATATGACCACGGATTATCCACTTCACACTGTTCCTTGCCTAATTACGGTGGAAAACCGGGAGGAACCCTCGTAAAAAAAACACACCCACGATTACTGGAGCCACATCGTGTGACTCACTCCTACACCTGAGGGTCGACAGATGGACTCGACCCTGTGAATGGCACATCGAAGTAGGCTTTAGTAAGCGCACTCGCTAACCAGTAAGCCATGGCCACGGGCCGGAATTCTATGAGTTTGCAAAGACAGCAGAAACACTGGACGGATATCAGTGAATTATTAGGGTGTTATCAGAGGTGTAGAGAGGGCCCATGTGGTCAGACAGATCTCTAGTTAAACCCACATGTCAGTAGGCCTATACATGTAGCTGTCAGTCAAAGGGTAGGCTAGCGGGGTGTATGTTGTTACTATCAGAGAAGTCAGCAGAATTTGACAATAGTCTCAGGAGAAACATTCCCAGAGTATAATATTTTAGAAACTATTATAAAGTTCTCAATTAACAAAACAATTAACAAATATCAAATATCAAATTCTCTAGTGGAACAAATAGGGAGTGTTGTTATTTCATTTCATTGTTCTACGGTTCATAATCAGCAGTTTTTACAATTTGTAAGTCTCGGAACAATAAGATCATCTGGTATTAAAAACATAAAAGCATTTATTAAATTGGATTTTCTGTTTGTGTCTGTACTCATTGAATAGAGTTTAACATTATACAAACTAACTTACGTTACTTCCCTCTTTTAACAGTGTGCTGACCAGATAGGTAAAGAAAACGACCTTTGACTTAACTGACAGCATGTGAAACACTTGTGCACAATGTCAAACTTGCTCAACATGGCAGCAACACTCCTATTTTTTTGCTCCTTATCTCAGAGCCCACGAGGGCACAGTAAGCTACCTCCAACCACCCACTCTACTAGTTCACATGTCTGTTGTACAATACCAGTAATCAGACAGCATATTGTGTACATGATGTTTGAAATGTTACATGCTAGAAAAATACATCTTTTTATCATGTTAAATGTCAACAAATGTCAAGTAGACATTTAATATAAGGTAGGGTGATACATATCATATATAGTTATCCTGGTAGAATAACAAAGTGCACTAAGTATCCATCACAAACTCTGCCCCATTATCTGCCCACCTTTTCTACCAGCATGCTTCAAACAAGAGGGTAGAAAAATCGACAAAAAATGAAGTGCTAGAATTCGGGCAGAAACCATCCGGCTGTACACTGACAATGCACAGAATCACAATTTTCAAACTCAAAATTAAAGGACTTCTAATTGGAATTTTTGTATAATTGTGTCACTAAATACAGGCTAATAATGTGAATTTTTGGATTAACAAATAAAAAAAAACAGACACATTTTGACCTCGAAGGGGCCGACCTACCTTAAGAGCTTAACATTTATCGATATAAACTAATTATGTTTTCTTCTCAGGTTACAAGGGATTGCATACACCGGTCCCTACACACCGACTACAGCTCCCATATTGTTGGATTACTTGGACTGTACTGGAGACGAGCCCCATCTGGTTGCATGCCGACACACGGAACCAGACGCAACCTACTGCTCTCATAGACAAGACGTCTTTTTGGATTGTAATATTTACATTCCACTATTTCCCCATACTGTTGGTATATTGGAGAATAAATATTAGCCAGGCCGTCGTCTCTTTATAGGTTACTCAAACTAAAATATTCTACAGATATTTCCAGTAGCCAATGGAATCCCTGTGAGTTTCCGGTTGAGTAATCTTCCAGATTTATTACACGTTGAAGGTGACGTTGCTGGTTGCCAGGGTAACATATTATAATAAGCTAGCACTGTAAACACAGAACCAGTAAGACTGTGTTCATTGTAGACAGTCAAACATCCAGACAAACGGCTGCTTTACAGAATATATTTATTCCACGTTATTAGGACTGACAAATCTCGTAGCTTACCGCTATTTCAATCACGTGAAGTTCTATTTAATGTTTATTTACGATTATTTACCCAAATTTAGAAGATCCTATCTTCCCTAAAGCAATTTCGTAATGGAATTATCTTTCGAAGCAATTCAGAAGTACTTTGGATATTAATGAGTTTACTCACAACTGTCCATAAATCCTAACATTTCAATTATAAAAATTGTACACATAAGTTTCTTTTTACAACAGTTCGCTTAAGATAACTATCCCGAACAGTATAAAACATTCCAATACGACTCGACATTTGTTCACTACACTGGTGTTTCATAATATTAATAATTTTTTTTTTTTTGTTGTTGTTGTTGGTTTTTGTCTTTTTTCAACCAGACAGTTGAACACCACAACTACGTAAGCAGTGTCATTATATACTAAAATGTTTTTGAATAATTTATTGTTCCTATCATGAACTAAAATAGCTCCTGGAAACAGGTCAGGAGAGTTATCTCCCTATTATGAATTTTTATGTCAATGTATTAGTTGAAAAACAAAACCCTAGAAAGATGTTAAATGAGGAAATGAAGGCATATTCTTTGTCTAATAAAATATTGTAGCAGGTTAATATTAAATCATTTACAAAGTTATTTCCCTTTTCTAGTAATCCACGCTCGGTATTTTAATGTCTTCCCACAGGTAAATCAACAATAATTACCGATTCTAATAAAAAAAAACGCCTGACATGCGTCTGTGGGTAGTTTTTATATGATTGGAAATTGTTTGCCAACACATAGATTACTTGCCAACCTTTTTATTGTTTCACTACCGCAGGTTTAATGTCTGGTGATCACTCTTTACGTTTACGAGGTGGATCGCAGTCTAAGAATGGGACGAGTGGGATGTTGGAGATTCAATTGGGGGGGATATTTAGACCTTTCTGTGGGTCTATTGATCAGAGAGGGGCAGAACTGGCTTGTCAAAAAATGGGATATCCCAGGTAATAACTTTTAATTTCGTCCACTTGGTCCGTGTATTGTGATTGCCTGTTATGCTACACGGGGTTTGTTTTCATTCCACCAGTCTTTTCATTGGATAGGTGGGAGGCTGGGATGTTCCTGTTGCCTTGTTGCTCCCAGAGCTAAGAGACAGCAGCCATATATGTGTGGTGTCTGAATTGCATCTTGTGCGTGTCCGGTCTGTGTTCACTTCCAGTGTTGTTGAGGGTGCATGGCCTGCTGTGTTAAGTGCTGCGTGCCCCCTGACTCAGTACAACCGTCCCCTTTTTTCATTTCCCGAATTCTCCCGGGTCAACTCAGTTGCGACACTTCTTCGTTCGGTGATGTCACACCCGGTGTACCCCCCAGCTACAGATCAGTGTAAACCAGGGGAATCACATGATCATCGGGACAGACAGCTTTTAAGGAAAGCAAACTTCCAATCTGTAATTTTAATTTTTTTTCTGGGTCCCGAAACAACTATTGTACACAGAACTATACTAATTATTATTCATAGATGAACCTTACACAGATATATTGTTGAACTGTTCTCGTAAAACAGCGGCCCTTGTCCTTGATTTACCGAAACATAAACGTTCTATAAAGGTTTTTGCTATTTATTATCGTAAAGCTGGGTTTAACTATGTTTTTTCGCGGCAGACGTATACATCTTAATAATATGGTTTGAAATGAGCATTTATACATGACGGTTACACAATAATTTGAAAATAAAAAATTACACTTTTGTCAGAATTTATCATTATGTTATGAATTTTCTCTTTCGATTAATACAGCCCTCTGGCTAAAGGCAGTTTGTTTGAAGTATAACAATGCTGTACTTACTCAGCACTGGAGGAAAATTAAAAGTTCCAACATGAGGGTTGGTTTTGCTAGTTTAAACTATTGCTGGAATACACCGCAGTCATATAAGTGTAATACCCTTAGGCACGGCGTAAAACATCAATCAATCAGTCAATCCGTTAATACATCCACTTTAAATCAACTTCTAAAATCGTTCACGGGCAGGAATAATCCCCGAGGAAATCTTCACACAAAAAGCCAAAGTCTCGAAAAGGTGTTTGTGTGGCGGTGACTTGGATGAAACCCAAGGAAACTGATGTTTAGTGTTACAAAATGAAAACGTCATTAAAACGAGACTGTGTTACATACCCCAGGCAGGTGTAAACTTTTGCTGCTTTATCTTTTGACTTTTAAGAATTGCTGATGTAGTGCATTTCCCTTCTTCGGTATCAGATGAATTAACATTGGCAGGCCAAACAAGAACAAATGGCTACGACCTAGATACAATTGTGTGTGGTTTTATGTAGCCTCTTGGTCATATTATTGCCAGATGATATAGTTTATAAAAGTGTATGTTCTTCTGTTTTCAGTAATTATGTGCGAATATTTCCCCGAGGCTATTTCCAATCTGGTATCTCATCAGCTATTTTTGCCGATGTATCTTGTAATACCAGTATACACAGCTTTGATCAGTGCTCGTTCACGTCCCGCTCTTCAAGTACATTGTGTCGTGGAGCTGCAGGAATTATTTGCACAGACAGTGAGTGAAACGTTGAAAATATATTTAACTTGCTAAGCTTTACAAATTTTGCTACCTGAGATAGTGTGTTGCGTTAATAAGCCAGATACCTGTTTCGAGTGCCGCTGTTTTGTTTTGGGCTTGAGATAAACATTCTATGCCTGATGTGGCATGGACTGTAAATAGGTGGTCTCTGATTGAACATGGCTGAAGTTTTTAAGAGCGAAAACTTGTGCTTTCGTGAGCTGCGGGATCAGTAAAAATGCTATAGAACGTTAAAAACTGAATGCAATATTCATAAAGCTTTTGGGTAGGACTGAAAAGAAATTTTCTGTTACCATGGTGATCTCGGAGCTTTGGGTAACATGACGTCGATCTGTTATGTCTATGCATTGTGTCCTGTGGTTGGCATGTGGTGGCTTTGTTTTTGCCAGTGGTGTCGAGGGTGGTTTCCTTCGCCAATTTGTCTGACACACCGTTATATGAGATAAATAATATTAAGTATGGCGTTATACCCCAATCAAACAAACTAATCAGCATATATATAAATTATATAAATTATTTATTTATATATTTATTTATGAAAAAATACTAACAAGTTTAATCATTTTGAAATGAAATAAAATGTATAATCTTATGTTGACCTACATAACACATTTTCACATACTTATAAAAGTAGCGTCCCTTCGTCACTTCCTGGTAAGACAGTGATGGTGCGGGGTTTTCCCAAAGTTCCCAGTCTTCGTTAAAAAGCTAGATGGTACTTAATAGTTACAAAAGGTTTAACCCCAATCAAAGAAATAAACCAGTCCATTTCATCCCCAGCTTTGGGGTTGCAATTGGAGGGTTGTGTTTATGCATCGATATCCACATCACACTCGTCAATATAAAATCACAGCCATTCTCTAATATAATAATGAGAAAGGTTACCATGGTGGCCCCTGCATGTTTTCAACACAATGATTACGCCGTATCGTCGATGCTGCAGCTCTTCAGCTTCAATTTGTTTGTCATTTGAAGAGTCCTTTGCTAAGAATGCTGGACCACTTCCTTTGCTCTACAATAAGTGCTTTCTGTCTTATTGACAATGGTTGGTCAATTCAAAGATTTCTGTGGTGGTTCCGGAGTTTAGTCAGGAATAAAATATATTGCATAAACAGCAGCATGAATTGCAGTAACATGACCTAATAATGATTGATTGATTTTCTACGCAGTTACCTCATTCTGGCTAGTTTATCGGTGGCTAAAATGACTGGATTGATTGATTCGAGAGTAGGTCAAAGGATAAGGAAAACGAATCAATTTCAGTTGTTTGGTTAATTTATGTGATTTACAAAAGTCTTCGTTATACATTTTGAACCACCGTTTTTGAGATATTCTCGGACATTACATGCTATTTTCAGTAATTATTTATGCTACGGATAATTGTAGATACGGATTAAAGTATCTATACCAAAACTACGTTTTTCTTCGTAGTAAAAATAGTCCTAAACAACGGCGAAGATTCATACGCAGATGCAAGTTGTAACCATCAAATACCAATTACCTTTTTTGATTTAAGAATAAATCAATGTGTAAGTATCTTTAGAAACAGGAAGTATATTGATTTACAGCTGAATAACATCATAGCATAGTACACTGTTAACTATATACCGTAAATTTGACGGTAGATTACTGGCAGCTCATGCTGCCAACCAACTACCGTAAAA
>JAVFBX010180925.1:0-14533 GCA_034783855.1 Mopalia kennerleyi
ATCCAAATTTGGAGGCCCTACATGATTATGTTTCCGAGATATAATGGAATGGAAAAAAGTTAGTAAGGGGCATAACTGCATAAATCAGTTGACAAGCACGCCCAATCTTCTCACAGCTCACTAGATACATAATGTGTAAATTTAATGGCCACATGTGATTTTGTTTCAGTTATCATTGTGGAGGGCATAACTCCATAAAACGATCGACGAGAACGTAGAATTTTGATTGGCTTCCCACAATTTACTAGAAACATGACATAACCAAATTCCATGGACCTATGTGATTTCATTTCCAAGATATCATGGTATAGAAAAAAGTTGAAAAAGGGGCTTAACTCCATAAATTATTTCACGAGCACACCCAATTTCAATAAGCTTCCCACAATTCACTAGATACACAAGATATCCAAATTTGGTGTCCCTACGTGATTTTGTTTTGGAGTTATCATGTTAACGGGGAAAAAAGTTGAAAAAGGGGCATAACTCCATAAATTATTGCACGAGCACGCTCAATTTCAGTAGGCTTCCCACAATTCACTAGATACACGACATATCCAAATTTGGTGTCCCTTCGTGGTTTTGTTTTGGGGTTATGTTAACGGGACGGACATACGGATGTACATGATGATGATAGTACCCCTAGGCCAAAATTGGCCGAGGGGTAAAAATGTTTAGGATAAAATACACAATTAAAATGGTTCATTATATGTTAAGTATATAAGATCTCCTATATATTTTTAGGAAAAACATCACCAAGGAAAATAAGATTCAAGTTAAGGCGAACAACATAAATTAACAACATAATTGTTACTACTGGTACACAATTTTGATCTGTTTTGAGTTTACAAGCAGTCACTGAATACAATTCACTACATTGTTTACAGGACTATGAACTACTAAATACTGACTATGGCCTGAATAATAAAAAAATCCTACAAAAGTTAAAACTTCAGCACCGTAACAATTTACAGGGATCATAGCATGAAAAAAAAAAGAGCTATGGAACTTGTATAAAAGAAACTGTAACAGAGAGAATTATAAAGGCGTCTTACTTTATGCATAGCAACTCACTAAGACATCTAATCCATTTTAAAAGATGCATGTATTTATTTTAAGTACAAACAATTGAAACCAACGTTTCAATATAAATTAGAAATAGTTTCTTTTCCCCTTAAAACAAGCTATAGTATACATACATATATTATTTAAAATAAGCAAGCTATTTGAGAGTGAAACTACAGATTTTTTTCTGATTTCAGATCATATGCATTCACCATTATCTGTAACATTCATTTAAATTGATGGTTACACGTGAAATGCTATCAACCTCACTGATGGGTAGTCAGATTTTAAAGAATGAAACAAATAAGCATACAAAAGTGTTCAAAGGCCAATAGAAAAACCAGCTAGGAGTACATGCCTCATACTAGGCAGGGTCAAATTAAATACAGAGGACTGTTTGTATCGGTAACGAGTACTAAAATTATTCAAGTGTTTAAAAAAAAAGCCCAAATTACAGCCAATTTTTTTAAATACCAAAGTTTTGCATAGTGCAAAAAAATGTTTGCAATATTTTCTGTGCCTTTTAAGTGTGGATCATTTTTTTTAGCCCAAATTAAAGGAACGGTCTTGCCTGTTATTCCATAATCATTAACTGAGTGCATATATGGTTCAGTTAAAAACTCGAAAAGATGGAGGATATCAGAAAGTACAATCTTCTAAACTGGAAATATCATTCCACAATAAACATACATTACAATGATCAAAGAATCTGTTTTCATTTCCCATACAGATAAAGTCTTAGAAACAAAAAGACTGAAATAGTTCTTAACAGTAGCACCATGACCATTATCCACAACAGGAACATCATTGTCACATCACATATTCCAATCAAACTCATTCAGGGAGTTGATGAATGACAGGACCTTATTGGGTATTCCGCTACGTTTGGTTTTCGATTTGCTCCCAGTTGATGGATTCAGGTTAACCAAACATCTAGAATGAAAAGTAATACATGCGAAGATAAATATATTTGAAAGAACTTATTTTTATAATTTATAAGGATAATTGATTGCTTGGTGTTTAATGCATGCTCAGGGAAAATTTCACCTATATGATATCATGCGGCTTGCCAGCCCAATGGGTGTGGGACAAAAACCTTAACACTATGCACTGGTAACATAAGATGAGACAGGACAATGGTGTTTTTTATATTGAAGTTTAATGTTGTACTCATGCCAGGGTATTTCACTTATATGATGAGTCGACCAATTCTCCACTTTTTACCCTGTACTACTTATTCTGGTAAAACAAAAAAACCTTGGAAAAAACTATAGCCGAAGTCACCTCCTGTGACTCCCTCATATACGCAGGTCCATGGGTTTTGTTGTACTTTTGGGTATTTCACCTATATGACGCAGACACAGGTCCATGGGAGACTTGAACGTGTGCGGTACATCAAAGGAGGATTAGCAGTCGTGGGCCAGACAGGACAAAAAACAGGACACCACAAGCCTATTGATGAGCTGTAGACTTTTCTTATGTATCATTTCCACTAAGCCAAGAAGTGCATGTCTACGGTTTGATGTACTAGGCTAGGCTGTTCATTATAAAACGTTAGACACATCCAAGTTACTTTTTTTATGTAATGTGATCATTAAGTTACACCAAACTCAAATACATTTAGGATGTGGGATCATGTAACTGTATGAGTCTAACTTATTATAATGAACAGACCAGCCTTAAATCTAGACATGTATACTTCTCTCGGGATAGGAGAAAATGCTTGACATTTACAGGTTGTGTATACATGAATAGGCTACAGTGATCAAAAGTATATTCTGATTTACTTGGGCTACAGTTGTAACACAACTAGCTAAAAACAAAAATATTAATGCACAAAACAATTAGGAATCTCACCTTTGTATAAATTCCAGTGTTGAAGTTAGCCCATCTTGGTAATGCATGTTAAAAACATAGTAACTAGCAAACACCATTGTTACACCATCTAAGAGGGTATTGATGTCTTCCGCAACCACCTTCTTTTCAATTACCATCATCAATTTACAATCTGGATCCAGCAAATTTCCTGAAAGATACATATATAGATTATAGAAGCAGTCCAAAATGCCAAGCCCTTTATCAATGGTTACATCTGAATTTCTCTACAAGTAAAAATTATAACATGTAAAGCATAAGCTTCAGTTTATAAGAATGGAATAATTTATGGATGCCACTGACTGTCTTATGATGATTTCTTAGATTTTGTGCAATTTAGAGTATTGACATTTTTGTATTGATATTTTTTAATTTGCAGGACATGGCCTGCTGTGGTTGAATTATGGCATACCTTTAGCAGGCCGCCATTTCGAACCCTGCAAGGCTGTAGACCTAATATATATTTCTAGAGATTAATCACACTGGCAAAAGGATATCAATTTATTAAAAATTGACAATTTTTTTCTAAATTAACTCTGAGATGAGTTTTTCAACAGATCCGGCTTAATCTCAAATTATGGATACAATACATAATATATAAATATGCATAGTAACATACCAATGACTGCAATACAAGGTGTCAGTGTTTTTGTGGACTCCTCAACATCTTTTGAGTTGGTTGTTTCCTGAAAGATAAGAAAACATGCTCTTTATTGGAAATTATTTCTGTTCAGTGTTGTGATAATCTGGATTAAATACATCACCCAAGATTTACAATATTTAAGATTAACTGGAATTTTTTTCAATACAATAACCAATCAACAGCTGGTCTTATTTTGTTTCACCTCTTTTTTTGACAGCAATGAAATTGATTTTTGTTTTTACTTAGTAAAGTTTGGAAGTCAAAACACAACTTGTAAGCGGCAATGTCAATTTTCTGTTTCCATCACATTAGGTGGTTGGCAGAAGTTTCCTGATGCCCCGGGTCGATGCTCACATAAATAAAGGGCATCAAGAGCGATTGCTTGGTGTTTAACACCGTGCTCAGGGGTATATATTTCATATATAAAGGGGCATCAGAAAGTTGATTTGTTGTAATGATTTACTGGGATGTCAGTTAAGGATAGTTTCCTATACTTATTTGACTGGCATGCTGTAATATAGGAAAAAATACACTCGAGCCCAACTTTAAAGATCAATCAACTGTCCCGTTGAGATATGCACATACACACAAGATTTCAAGTTTATTATGTGAGATTTGATTACCTCCCTTTAGGAGGTAACTAAAGACAGGACAGGACAAATACAGAACGCGATACAGACACCACAAACAGATCGGCTTCCTCTTTAGCTCTGAGAGCACCAGGGCAACATGAAGGTCCCTCCAACCACCCGCAAACAATACATTGAAACATCGACTTAATTATCGCACTAGTTGCTTCCGAAATAGTCAACCATCGATAGTTTGTTAGTTATGCAATAGCTTATCACAATAGTGGCATACTTTGTCTTTAATAATACATTCAGATGGAGCATTTAAAGAGTTAGACTATGGATAACCTGCATACAGTTAGAAAATCTGTTTACTTTCTACTTGTCAGTGACAAGCAACATCGAGGTCAATGTTACTGGCTTCATGTACATCGTAACATGTAGGCATAATTGATTTACCTGCCTTTAACGATTAGATAATCTTAAAATATACAGACATGTATATTACATAAATACATGTGAATCAATAGGAGTGGCTTCATTACCTCATAGGTCTTCACAAGAAGATCAGGGTTTTCCCCAAAACATGTTGCAACCATCAGAATGACGAGGGCACCAGTTTTTGATATATCATCTCCAGCCTTAGATATCTGCTCCAGGTGTTGTTGAACTGCTGGTGTCTTGTTCTTCTTTGAACTGATGTACTTCATCAATCTTTCAAATTTCTCGGTTAAGGCACTCTTTAGTTTACTCCTTAAGTCAATCCCAGTCAGTTCTTGAAAATGGTCCAATATATACTCTTTCTCAAAAAGAAGAGGCCATTCTTTTTTCACACTCTGTACGGGATCACCTATATTTATTGTTTGGCGTTGGAGGGGAAAGGTTTCTTTCATATACTTTTTTATTTGATCATTATCCCTGTCCACAGTAGCCTGGAGAGACTGCTGGATTAGGAAGCTCTTCATATCCTGCAGAGTTTCTGCATCATAGTCCATTGGACTGTCAGGGTTGTAGTTAATACACCCATAACCATTACCATCCCTTACCCTAATCTTTCGTTGTGGCCCAGTGTCTGTAGAGCTATCCATACTAGTCTTCTTCCCTTTCCCTCGACCATATGCGTTTACCATCCTGTCCATGATCTGTGCAACTAGACTGGCCACACCAGTTCCCAAAACCTCATTGTTCACTAAATCACAGAAAGATTTTGGGTATCTTGAGGCAATCTTATTGCAAATAATGAGGATATTATTCTTACCGGGAAGCCTCGCATACATCTTAATCTCTGCACAAATAATTCTAATCATTTCCCTTCTGAGGTAAGAACTGGGTCTTTCTCCCTTTTCACAAATGTCTATAAGCTGAGGTGGAAATTTATGGTAGGGGATCTTAAAGGATCCCACCCAATTTTGTGATGGTGATAGAAAACCAACAGACGTGTCTGATGTACTGGGCGACGAACTCCGAGAATGAATACCTTCTGAATTGCTCAATTCTGAAGAAAAAGAAGAAGTTAATAAAGGTAAACAATAAGGACGTTTCAAGAGTTAAGTTGGAGGTTTTTACAAGTTACTAGGATATATGTACTAGTATGTTTGTTTTATTGGTGTTTAACGTCGTACTCTATTTCACCTATTTGACGACGGATTGTCCACTTCTTACTCTGTACTACTTATTATGGTGGAAAACTTGGAGGAAACCTCGGAAAAACCACCCCCGCTATCAGTCTGTTAGCCAAACTGGCAAGACAGGGTGTCTCACTTTTACTGACATAGCACATCTAGGCCGGGGTCCAGGGGTCGCCTAGGCCCCGTAAGCTCCAGATTCCTAGACACCTGGAGATGAATTTTGGCGCAAAAATGGCAGTGATTTTGCTTTGAGAACATTTCAAGATATAGGTGTATAATTCAATAGGACACTTAAAAAAACTCAATAGCTGAACGTCTATGAACCCTTGTTGTCATGCAATGAAAATATACATGTTAAATACCCATACGAGAAAAAAAGTTATCACAATATCAATCATGAGTTTAGAAAACCTATTTTTGATGTCATTCAATAGTTAATGCTACATGATGTAGCATTAACTATACATGTATTTGTATTTATAAAAAATTAAGAGTACCAATTTTTAAGTTATCCCAGAAACCATACAGTACAGGTCTGTGTAGTGTGTAGTATTTACAAATACAGTGTAACCACGCTATAATGCGCCGCGATATACCGTGCAAACGGTTATAACATGCACCAAACCATGTCTCCCAATTTTATTCAAGTAATATACACAAATAAAGTTTTTATAACCAGTAAACCAAAGCGGTGACAGAAGTTATCTGGAAAATTTTAAGACCAATTTGTAAGTTGTTCCCGAAAACAGTACTGTGCACTGTGCAGGCCTGTCTTGGCTAAGCTCCGTCAGAGATCAACAGGGCATCAGGAAGCTTTGACCATTCTGAAACTTGAAGGCTTGCATATATTTGTATTAATAAAGTATACATCCATTGGCTATACATACCTGTTTGACTATGAAACATTTTCTTAATAGCTGCTTCAGCTTTGCGAGCTTGGATGGGCAACAACAGTTCTGATAGGTCCGTCACAGGGTTTAAGAATTCCAGATCTTGTACACTGTAGACACCAATGCTTTCCAGTTTCTGACAAACATCAGATTCCTTGTCTGGAGGAAGACTCCATTTTGAAACCACTTCTCTTACTTCAATATCCATGCTGCTGCTCTGCTGAATGAAATGGAAAAAACCCCATAAATTCCTGAACTCGTATACACAAAATGTTTCGATAAAAATGGAAACTAGAAAGTAGTATTTTAATCAAAAGTATTCAAAACTTCAAGGGCTTAATACAAATTTATGTTGAGAAAATTTAGATTGATTGATCAGGGTTTTATATCATACTCAGGGGTATTTCACCTATATGCTTGCAGCTTTACCCATGTTACATGTACAGTGTAACCACGCTATAATGCACCACGATATACCGCGCAAACGGTTATAACGCGCACCAAACCTTGTCTCCCAATTTTATTCAATTTTATACACAAATGAAGTCTTTATAGGTAGTAAACCAACCTGAGTATACTCTGCGGGTGGCCGGGTGGGTTAAATAAGTCGTGACTGTCATAATAGCGTGTTGCTGTTGTTGTTGTTGTAGCTTAGCATGCAGCTGCTGCTTGGCATGTGTATAGGTGCCTGTTCGGTTTCACCAAGACAAAAAGTTAATCTGATCACCAGCAGGGCACAGCAAGACATATGGGGTGCAGTCATTGCAAAGTTTTTATAAAGTTATACCAATTAATCCGGTTGGCTTTGGTCAATTGTGAACTGTCAAGGCTTTCGAAAGAATGTGTAAGGTACTAGGGCCTAGAACAATGGCACTTTTGATTGGCTGTAGAGCCAGAGCCAGCCAACCAGGTTACAGCTTACGTAAGCCTAGGCACTTCGAGCGGTTTTATCGATTTTTTCTGCACTTGAATACATGTAGGTTGGTCTTGTTTATTTTCAAGTTTCTTTTTTTTAAATTTACGTGAAACAAAACATGGTTCATACTTCAATAAACATGGACTGTGGTCAGTCTAGCTAACAAATTACTTTTGAGAGCATATGAAATCGATAATCCTTGTGTAGCTTCACTAACTTGCAGCTTGAGTAGTGCATATATACTTGTGTATTATTTAACATTGACAGCGTGGGCCATCGACATGTATACAGTGCCAGTCTATAACGCGCTGTAGTTTTTTGTCCCCCAATGAGCGCCTTATAACGTGGTTACACTGTACGTTATTTTATACATATATTTCTGAAACTTTGAATAAATATACAAATTACAGCTAATGGGGACGTACTTAGTAATAGTACTACGACACAGGCACTGTGATTTGAGGCGAGTGGTCTGTGTTAAAGCATAGGACAGCTCACCTCAAAACACAATGCCTGCGACACTTTAATTATTTGTTTAAGTATCTTGTTACACGAGATATATCATTGTCTTTCAGACAAGTGATCAGCAATGTCGCTATATTAATCTCTATTTTGTAACTGGTTATGGTTAACCGTTTAGCACATATTTGCTACTAACCATTTTATCTGTTAATAGTCCCTTCCACCAGAGTCCTAAACATAATGTTTAAGAACAATGTAATTCTTGTTATCAACACTGTACACTTGGTGACTACTGTAATTCATCAGGGAATCAAATGAAAGACATGCCATATCTTTAACATCCACAGGCTCTTTGGGTTGAAATGCACTGTTGTCGTGTATGTCAGACAAATTGCATAACTCATAGAAATTCATTTCCGGTACATACAGTCCTAAATGTTGACTCACAATAAAAAATACTTCCTTTTCGGGTGTTATTAGAATGAGACTGATTTTCCCTAGAATCAAATTGTAATCCAGCTTGCAAAGAATTAGAACTGAGCCTGATTCATATCCTATACCACGTACTTTAATACGATCCACCAGATAAGAATCACCATCACACAGAACAGAACAGTTTTGAAGGAGAACCTTAATTTTGTCACAGTAAAGTTCAACACGGAAAGGCACACCATTACTAAATTCAACCTCCTCGCTAAAGAGATTACCAGCGCTATAGAAAGCCTGGAGAAGTTGGTGCCTCTCACTTAAGGTCTTGGTGATGTTTTTGAAATTTTGGCAGTGTCTAGCACACTTTTTAAAGTAGCTATGTTTGGATTCAAACCGTAATGTCCAGACTTTAGCTAGAGGTCCAAACTGGAGAATCAAGTCTGGATAATGACACAAGTAGTGATGCTTGGGTTTCAGTCTGTGTTCTGGAAACTCTGAAATCCGAGTTTCAATATATTGTTGTATATAGACATACAATAAACCAACTTGCGCCTTTGATATTCTGGGTGACAGAATCAGCTGGACTATTTTCTGAAGTAACAGTATATTCTGCCAAATGGTATCAGTCGTATCTTCAATCCTTCCACCAATAACTAAAGCAATAAATCTTAGAACACACCAAGTCTGTATAGCTTGTCCTCCAATTTTGTCCCCTTTCTTTAAATCATTCACGTTTGGTTTATCTAGTGCGTCATCTTTCAGAAAGTGAAAAGTGGCAAATTTTCTGCTTAAAAAATTCCAACTAAACCACTTTCTAGTGCTAATGAAATAATTGAAATATAAAGCCAAGTCATAATGAAGAATTCCTTCAAAAAGATCATGTGCAAGGCAAGGAGGCAGTCCTGGAGAACAAACATGAAAATAGGATAACTGGTTAAAAAGGGAATCAAATTTCACACCTTGATAACTGTTTAAGTCTGGATTATCAGCAAGTCTTTGTAAAGCAGCATTATATCCGTTTACATCAAAGCAACACGACTGTGCTTGGGCAAACTCTTCAGTAGTCACTAGACAGTACCTACACCTGTAATGTGCAGTGCTAAAATTTTGAAGAAATCCACCAATACAATGGCTTCCGAGATTATCCCCAGCTATGAAAGCAACTGTCCCTAGTATTTTTTCTCTAACACTTGGACCCAAGGATGGTATATTTATTCCATCATTTTCCAGTATTTTAAGGTCTCTTATAAGACTTCCAAAGATTTTTTCCTGACCAAAAAATTCAAAGTCTCTTTCCTTACATAAAAGAACAAGTTGAACGGGATCAATTTTGGATCTACAAAAAGAATGAAGATTACCCAATACAAAATAAACGGCTAACACTTTGTGTTTCTTTTTGGCACTACCAAGGGGGTTTACCACTTCAAATGCATCCTGATAAAGAATAAGTTTCAATGAAGAAGGCTGTTCATTAAACAATATGTTGTCTTTAAACACCTTGCCATCTAAAAAGTCATGCAGGTCACCATTTTCAGGTCTTTTTTCTGGACTAAGATATTGATTTATAACTGTTTCATCATAAAATATAGCTTGGATAGACTTCAAAATAGGCACATAATGGCAAAAACTTGGTTTGTTGTCGGAATTAAGGCCAAGGTATATTGCCAAAGGTGGAACGTATCTGAATTGATCTTTGTAGAATTTCTGTCGACTAAAATGACTTCTTAATGATCCACTCTCAGATGAATGACATTTCTGAACAGAATCATGGCAGAAGGCTGCATTAATAACGCTACTGGTAATATCCTCTGAAATACCACTATCTAGTAACTGTTTCTTTAGTTCAGACTGAATTAATTCGTTATTCAATTCATGGGTGATTGAGAGTTCATCGATCAAAGATTGTAAAACTGTGGATGGAATATGATGTTTTGTTTGAAGTTTTAAGTAAAGCAAAGCAAGTTTTCTTTCAATGGCATCTTGTAGATGTCGACAGTTGTCCTCATTTATAGGTGCTGAAAGGGTAAACAATAATATTATCGTCTAAGTCTAATCACCTAACACGTAAGATTGAATTTTCTAATACCAAAGGGCAGCCCAGTGGCAGTGGACTTGCTTAGGTTTATGAGGGAGACACAGGAAGTGACTTTGGCTATCGCAGGGGTGCACAGATTGATTGATTGGAGTTTAAAACCGTACACTAATATGACGGCGTGCCAGCCCCATGGGAGGAAGAAACCACCGTTCACATCACTGGCAACGTGAAAGACGAGACAGAAAAAACGAAAAAAAAACCCCCACTAAAATCGACACCACCAAATAAATCTACTTTCCGATGCCCCTTAACACTGAGAGCACCAGGGCATCAGGATGCTCCCGCCCAACCACCCGCTATAAATTTAATTCACAGAAATTTACAAATTTCAGTCAACATTGCAATAGTTGCTTGATGAATTGAACAAATTCTTTGCATTATGAAAACTGGGTTTATAAGCCTATTAAAATTGTACATATGTACATGTATGCTAACTATCATTATGTGAACAAAACAATATTACAGTTAGTTTTTATCAGGAAGGCTGTTTCACCCAAAAGATTTAAAAAATAATATTTTAACATGCCCTTAAAACGATATACATGTATCAATGTACACAGATAATGATTATACTATATTTATTGTTTGGATCTAAGAAAAATACTGTCTTAACACTTTCACTATGTATTTTAATTTACATAATGGCAATTTTTACTGTAGTCGTTAGTATAATTTTTAGGCTATTGTTTCATTCTTCCAGCAATATTTATACTCAAAATTCAAAAAAGACTTTCAGTCTGGGAATTTAAACGATTGACTTAAAGAGGTTGTGGTATCGAATCGCTGAGAGGGCAGTTTTTTTCTGAATTTATTGGTTTTTTTATTTCACCATTTAATTTGTGTTTTTTGATTCCGGGATCAGACTTAGGGTTTAGTTACTATTTTACTGGCAGTATTATTTTAGTATTCAATGTGTTTTCAACTATTATTATTTTTTTACACTCAAGAATATCAGATTTCATAGTCACAGCGTATAATTTTTATATATACCTAATGACGGTCATATCAGTGAGTTACTGATATTTTTCATATTACTAAGTTTAAAAAATATCACCTTTGATATTTTTAAAGAATATTTTATGTCTCGTACATTGATTGATTGATTAGTTGGTGTTGTCAAGCAAGCCATGGATGTCAATCGTTATTTATGATGAATTGATGATAATAAACTCTCACAGGTTACAGCACAAAATACATATGGTCAATTCCATGTAACTTGTTCACTTTATCAAAATTGAAAACTTCATTTCTCTGTAAATATTCATGAATATTTTCTAAACCTTGAACATCACCATATGAAGAACGTAGTATGCAAGTTTCAAAAGCCTATGTTTAAATGGTAACCAAGATACAGAATTTTTTTTTTTTTGCGGAAAACTAATTTGGATAATTCGGCACAATTATTTTTCCCTGACCGAAACTAATTGGATTAATACATATCTTGTTATACAAACATGACCAGCATACATTGATCTTCTATTGTACCTAACTTTAACTTCAATGAATTCACAGGGTTTTCACTAAACCTAAAGTCACTAATATATGTCCTCCGTTGACGGTAGCGCCTGTCACGTTATGGAAATGAATCTCTCTTTTGATTGGATGTTGCCATTTAAAAAAAAAACATATGCATAGTGAAGGGTCAACACCTTTCCTTATTCTAAAAGATTGGCAGGTAGTTAAAGCCCAGTTAACACAAGAATTGTTACACAAATGTAAACAAATTTATGTGTGAATGTAGCACCCTTCACAATGGAATTGACCATATGCAAGACGATTTGACTGGAACTTTTAGACAATTTGACCCTAGGTAATAGATTACTTGACTTGAACTAAGTGTTAGCTAATGCGATTTGGTTATTAGGTGATTAGACCAGACCTGTTGTATTCTCAGAGTCTGAAAGACTGTCTGTAGGCCTATCTGGTATTACAAATGAAGAGTCGTGTTCAACTTGATCTAAATTAGGTCTATCAACAAGTTCAAAAGTGCAGGTATCCCTGTGGTTCCTCGAGATATGGGCAGCAAAACTACTTTCCTTCGAAAAGTTGAACTTTCCTGAACACTTAAAAAACGGACACTGTACCACTTCCCCTTGTCGAATATGATGCTTCAGGTGTGAAACTAAGGATTTCAAACTATCAATGAAAATGTCCCCACAAACAGATTCAAAGGCACATTTAAGTTCGACAGCTTCTGAATCATTTCTATAGTGGTTTTGTAGAGTTGATTGTTGCTCGTTCTTGTGGTAACGACATACGTGTTGTCTGAAAGCAACCTGAGTAGAAAATGTGGAACGACAATTTCTGATTCCACATGGAAATCTGATATTTGGAGAATTCGAATGAACTCGGCTGCAATGTCTCCAGTATGTCGACACAGATTTAAAGTCTACAGCACATATATGACATTTAAACATTTGCTAAACTAAACTCCGATGTATGTCACCCTCTGGTAACAAGAAATTAACTAAATTTTCTTACCGTTTTGACTTATAAATCAACCGCCATTTTTTTTCCGCCAAATTTCCACAACCTCGTGCACGTGAACTTCCCCGACATCTATCGGTTGGCAAGGGAGGCAACTTTTCGGAGCTGTATTATGGCTTCGTCGATTTCCGTTATTAGGACTATCCGAGTTCAAAGTTCAGCTGGAGCGTAAATGTAACGGTTACAAAATGCTTGGCTCACTGTTTTAGATCCTGCGTAAGTGGAACCGGCACCAGTTTAGGGGGGAGCATTTTTAAATGTTAACAGTACGTGAGCTTTATAAATAATTAATATTTCTATATATTCGTAATTTAAAATAGAATATTGTTATTTGATAAATCTAGGACGATAATTTAATGATTTTAAGTCGATTTTTTTTGCTCATATATTTACTGGTCCTATACAGTGAATTGTCATCAAGTGCAAGGTTTACCGCACATCAACTGTAATTTTACAGCAAATCATTCGCCAGAAACATTACAAAATATTCATGTACTTTTACTGGAGTTGGTGTGTAAAATAACAGCCAGAACTGCTGTTTCCATATACACCGGAAAACAGTGTAAACACTTCTACAGCAACATATGCTGTCAAAGGTCACATTAAAACAGGTGTACATGCGATGGTGTAAATTTACAGTGAATTTAGTGAAATTACAACACATTTTGTAAGAATAACATCGAGAAGTGCTCTAAAACTTTTTACAGTCCAATGTACAGTGAATTGTTAACAAGTGCCAGGTTTACAGCACATCAACTGTAATTTTACAGCAAATAATTCACCAGAAACATTACAAAATATTAATGTAATTTTACTGGAGTTGGTGTGTAAAACAACAGTCAGAACTACTGTTTCCATATACACCAGAAAACAGTGTAAACACTTCTACAGCAACATATGCTGTAAAAGGTCACATTAAAACAGGTTTACATGCGATGGTGTAAATTTACAGTGAATTTAGTGAAATTACAACACATTATGTAAGAATAACATCTAAAAGTGCTGTAGAACTTTTTACAGCCCAATTGTCAACAAGTGCCAGGTTTACCGCACATCAACTGTAATTTTACAGCAAATAATTCACCAGAAACTTTACAAAATATTAATGTAATTTTACTGGAGTTGGTGTGTAAAACAACAGTCAGAACTACTGTTTCCATATACACCGGAAAACAGTGTAAAATTTTTTACAGCAACATTTGCTGTAAAAGGTCACATTAAAACAGGTTTAAATGCGATGGTGTAAATTTACAGTGACTTTAGTAAAATTACAACACATTCTCACATTATTTTGTAATTTTACTGGAGCTGGTGTGTAAAATAACAGTCAGAACTACTGTTTCCATATACACCGGAAAACAGTGTAAAATTTTCTACAGCAACATTTGCTGTAAAAGGTTACATTAAAACAGGTTTACATGCGATGGTGTAAATTTACAGTGACTTTAGTGAAATTACAACACATTTTGTAAGAATA
>JAVFBX010180947.1:0-14527 GCA_034783855.1 Mopalia kennerleyi
TTCGATATGTACCTATCGCTACAGACACCAAATCACCGTATATATGCCAACACTGCTATACAAAGTTAAACAAACTGACAAAACTGGAGAACGACATTCAACATAGGTTATCTACGCTGGTTGGATGTAACTGTAAACAAGTTGAGTCAATCAAGTTATTTCTCTGTGACAAAGTATCTGTAAAAGGTGCATTCTCACGGTGCAATTTGTAGTTACGACTTCAGGGGAATCCCCTTATTTGCGGCATTTTGATTAGTGAAAAAAATAATACTGAATGAGCGACCAATCAAAACGCAAGAAATGAGGGGAATCCCCCAAATCGTTACTACAAATCATACTGTGAGAATGCACCTAAAGCGATCTGTTAGTTTAACAGGAATACACAAGCTATACACAAATAACAAAATCTTTTTTCATCTAACAAAACCTGTTCTAAAACAAGTTTCCAACAGTTGAAATGTGGTTTGAGTTTTTAATATTTAATAAATCAATAAATGTGGATTTAAAAAATTGAAAAATATATGGCATTTGATTGGTCAGAAACTTGATGACGTAAGCGTATGGGGAATAAATCGGCGTACTATTTTACAAGGCTACGTCATAACTTCGATTTTAGACATAGATTGGAAAGAACTTTATCAGTGTGACATACATTAATTCAAAGATAATCGTTTGTTATAATTTACCACGATAAGCTTTATTCAATACCACAAATGACGTTAAAAACTGACCTAAACCACAATGCGTTTGATATTGTAAAATAGGCCGTTGAATACTTCTAGTTAATTGACTTCTGGTATTAATACATTTATCTTCAGTTATTTTTAGTTTTCTCTGCTTTATGCTAATTTGACTATATTGTCTATTCTTCAAGGTTTGTTCACCTCTTTTTATTTGAATAAACGCTTTCAAACATTTTATTTTAATTTATGTTTTAAATTACTGTTATATGCATGCATATGCATATAAATCGGCCCTCTACTTTCCCTTTGGCTGTGTCGTTGTTAAATGAGATTTTTCTTTACAAAAACCTTGGCATTTCTTTCATTTATCAGGAAAAAAAGGCACCTTTTGTACAAATAATTGGCAATATTTTATATATGTAAAATTATTGTTCTGTTTTCTCCTCTTTTAAGCTAAGCTGAGCTACGAACGAGAGATTGTTTGCTTCTCTGTGATTGTTTGGATTTGATTAATTGCATTTAAACTTTGTCATATCTTTCAATCGCTGGATTTGTATTCATAGCTCCGTCCTAATTGTTCTCTCATGGATTTATTTGTTACAAAAACTAATTTAATGAAAAGTAAGCCTATTCAAATATAGACATGTGTGATTGTGTGCAAATACAGCAAAAGTAAACAATAGACATTTGATAATGCAACAACTGCGTATATTAATTCTATACTAGTCGAATGCTCTGATGTAGTGAAGTTTCAATATATACATAAAGACGAAAAAAGGAAGTCTGGTGATGTCTGTATTGCATCGTGTGATTACTCTATATTTGTCCTGTCTTGTCTTAATTTGTTGCCAATGGGTGGTTTCCTTCATCCATTGGACAGACACACCGCCGTGTAAGTGAAATAACCTTAAGTACGCCTTGAAACCCCAATCAAACAAACAAACAAATCATACCAGATTGCAGTCTACGGGAAGATATTCCCATTAAAGTATACGTAACGATAGCAGAGCTAAAGGGTTATTTTAACTGTCGTTTCCTGTACACATATAAACTTAGTTTTCAAAATATTGCATTATAAACGGCCAACGGTTGTCCATCCACGTAGCCATTCGATGGAGATGAAAAGGCAAAATCAAAAGTGTCGAGAAAATATACGTTAAACTTTTTTTTTTTAGTTTAAAATGTGCACGCATGTTCATTAGATTCAAACCGTGGAGTCTAGCCAGTAATTAATACGACTGGTCTTTATTTCATGTAGATATAAGCGAGTATATTAGACGAAAACTCTGAGTGTAAATAAAATCCAAACTTAGGTTGTACATAGTTATTCAACCCTGTTATTACACGAATTCGTTTTAGGATTAATGTACGAGTTTGCCAACAGAAATTCTTACTGGCTTTAGTTTAAGTTTACTATACTCCAAGTTCCGACCAGCTTTTTCGTGGTCGATCGCGACTGTACCAGGGGCTTCTTTTTTTTCGGGGGGAGGGGGGGGGGTGTCGTTTCGACCAAATTCTTCTAACAGTGTACTTGCAATGTAAACTGATCTCTTACTCTACACCCATGTAAAGGTCATTATTTGCGTCTCGTGTTTGTTCAGGTATGGTTATATAACATTTTTTTCTGGCGTAACTGACAGTCAAACGATCCAATTTCCATTGGCATCCCTGTTTGCTCTCTTTCCAAAGAATACCATCGAGAAAGCTGTATCTGTCAATCTTCTCAGGTGATGTGTGGTCATCAGTCTTCTCACATGACATGTAACCGTCGGTGCTCTAGCGTGACATGTAACCATTAGTCTTCTCGCGTGACATGTATTCGTCAGTCTTCTCGCGTGACAAACTGTCGTCAGTCGTCTCGTGACATGTAGTCGTCAGTCCTCTCACTTGATGACATAAATTCGTCAGTCCTCACACGTGATTTCGTGTAGTTGTCACTCTCACGTGACATGTATTCGTCAGTCTTCTCCAGTGACATGTATTCGTCAGTCTTCTCACGTGACATGCAGTCGTCAGTCTTCTCGCGTGACATGTATTCGTTCGTTTTCTCACGTGATGACATGTAGTCGTCACTCTTACCACGTGATAACATGTAATCGTCAGTCTTCTCACGTGATGACACGTAGTCGTCAGTCTTCTCACGTGACATGCAGTCGTCAGTCTTCTCGCGTGATAACATGTAATCGTCACTCTTCTCACGTGATAACATGTAATCGTCAATCTTCTCACGTGATAACATGTAATCGTCAATCTTCTCAAGTGATAACATGTAATCGTCACTCTTCTCACGTGATCACATGTAATCGTCACTCTTCTCACGTGATGACATGTAATCGTCAATCTTCTCACGTGATGACATGTAATCGTCACTCTTCTCACGTGATGACATGAAATCGTCACTCTTCTCACGTGATGACATGTAATCGTCACGTGATGACATATAGTCGTCAGCCTTCTCCTGTCACATGAACCACATGTTGATAAAAATAAATAGTGCTACATGTTTGTTGATATTATGGTTACACGTGTACCTAACCATTATATAAGTTTTGTTGCACAGCGCACTGTAAAGCTCGCGTGTAATGATTTCGCCATAGTTAGCGTCTATTTGCTTTAAGAAATAAAATTTAAAAAATCTGGCTTGTTCTGCTCCTGTAAAACCTTCAGAGTCAAACAAATGGATGTCCGCCGCTATTAAGTCAACTGAAATGTAATTAAGCAAGCGAGGTTTGTGTAACATTAGATCGATAAGCGCCCTCCGAGTTTCACCAAAATTGTACACCTCTGCTACGACTACTTTATACATTATTACGTAACGCAAGTAACGTAAGGTTAGAAGAAGCATAAATCCGACTGGAAAAAAGTCTTCTTTCTTTCAAGTAAATTATTATTCTCTCCGTGGAGGACTTTCTCGTAAAAAAAATTTCATAAATATTCAAAGCGGATAAATTGAACCCAGAGTGTACATGAAGTGTATTAAAAAATCCGAGAGATTTCAAACACAACAAAAAAAAACTGTAGTATGTGATTAGATTTAAAACTGTCGGCATTATCCTAATCCATTTGTAATGTAATAGCCAACTAAACAAAGCGGATTAATTTAACCCAGATTTAACATGAAGTGAATTACGTCTTGGTAAAAACAAATTCCGAGAGATTTCAAAAACAACAAAAAAAAACTCGTAGTATGTGATTAGATTCAAAACTATAGGAATTATCTTAATCCATTTTTAATAAAATGGCAAACCGAACAAATTTAACTTGTATAAAATTATCAAACTCAATCTTAATATGTTTATGGCGCTCACGCGTTATATTCCTTTTCCTTCCATTTAAATGATGAGAACCATCTTTATTAACTAGGGCGTTGAAAATATATAGATAATTTGGTCAATGACACCTTGACGTTGAATACGTTAAAAATACACAAAAAAGTACTCTGCGCTGCAATGAATTCCAACTGTATATGCTTTAGACATGTCTAAACCCGCTTTCTCTAATAAAAAATTATAATCCTACTAATGGGCTACCAGAATTTGTCCAAAATATAAACAAATTATATCAAGCTTCCCCATTTGGGACAAGCCACCAAGAAACTACTAGGTGAACTTTATGGGGCAGTTAATAAAATTGGTCCCTGTACTGAAATACCTAACGTTTTTTCAAACAAATTGGAAATTGGGTCATTGTTTTCTTTAGAGGATAAGTAAGAGTAGGATTCAAAAAGCAAAGAAGTGTATTCACCTAACTGTGGCGCATGCTCTGTCAGTTACATTGGCAAAAGATTAAGACATAAATAAAAACTATATATAAAATTATTCTACAGTTGGTCAACATTCTTTAGCTACTTGACATTCTCCTAGGCAATTGCTCAACTACGTATCAAGGAATCTATTTATGTGCACAAAGAACGGCCATGCCTTTATCATATGATATCAACTCCATTATATTTGTTCAATGTATAGGACGAATATTTGGTTACCTATATTGTACGCGTAAAAGCATTGGGTGTGTCCACTGAGAAAATACTGTATAGCGTGACTGCTCTAGTACTTTTAAGTATATATTCGGACATATAGGCTTTTTCTGAATACATTGCATGGTAATATCTTGTAACATGATTGCACTGGTCTCATATCTGATTCTGAGTCACATTCAAATATATATCTTATGTGTGTTCACTTGTAGTGCCGAACAATAGCTATGAAACAGCTAGACTTTATAGCTGCTTGAATGTGCATTCTCTTATGTAGGCCCCAATGGGGACCGCCAGTGGAAAAAAAAGGGAGATAACTATTTAACCCTTATAACAGGAAGTGCAATCCATCTCATTGAGTACAATTGCATGGTATGAATATTCAATAGAATTATATTGTTACTCAATGACATAGGTGGCTCTACCTGTCATATGGGTGACAGAGTTATCTACCTTTTTAGTCAATGGCGATCACCATTCTCTCACTGTGTTCAAATATAATATACTGATTTAAATGAAAAAGAATCTTGTATTGTTATGCCGTATTATAACATGCGCCCATTAACTGTTTTTATAACGTGTTTCACTGTCTAATCTAACGTTTGCCATTTAACTGAACATGGAATAAGATCATTCGGATAGATTTATATCTAACTGTGTATAAGTTGTATTTAGCCGCTCAAATACACGAGAATCCGTTTTCCAAGGGAGATAATCAATTCTCTTCAGTATCACAGACGTTCAAAGCATGGATGGCATGAGTTGCCGATGTGTTTAACCATGCTACGTGAAGTTTTATGGTGGATTTGTAAATTGTCTCGACATTTTGTGATTTTTCTTAGTTTGATATTACTTACCTGTCTTTTCTTTCTATTGTCATGCCTCAGAGAGTTTTCCTTTCCTGTCTTTTAACATATTGGCAAACCCTTGCACCAACCTAATTAAAATCAGATCTCAAAAAGGCTCCCCGTGTTTGTTTTTCGTTAAATTGAGATCTAACACAATCACTCTACTAATGATGTTCAATTAGGTCCCGCTTACTGGGGTTCTCGAAGGGTCACAGTTTCAGTTGTTCAATAAAAACACATATAACACCGGTCAGTGGTAAACACCAAATTCAGCCAAAACAGCAGAAGTTGTCCGATTTTCTTCTGTGTTGATGTTGTAAGTCGCATGTAAACAGGGGAAATACAATTCCACCTAAACTTTAGCCTATTATTTGAATGGTGTTTCTTGAATGTGCCTGCATGTATTCGTTGGTCATGTAAAAAAAACGCTGTCGCGGAAATCTTCAGCTTTTACAAACCAGGATTAAGAAGCAGCTCTGTGATTGGTCAAATTAATAAACCAATCGACATTGTAGGTGGAGGGATTGCGTTAGATGTCAATATAGCGACAAACAAAACACGGGGAGCGTTTTTGAGATCTGATTTTAAAAAAGATTGAACCTTGCACTACCATATTTGTATAGATCACTTGTTCAAAGAGTGTTGGGTTGCAGTCATGACAAGCAATAAGGGGTTAATTTACTTTAGTGTTAAACAGACAATTGCTACCGAAACGTTATTTATCTCGATATATAATCAACCAAAACTACCTGACCTTTTACCAAATTAAGATCAACTAAAACGCTTTCGGTAAAAATGTAGCCATTTTAATATATATACGCAATAATTAAACTAAATTATCCTAACTAGTTTCCCAAAAAGTTGCCTGATGGCAAAATGTTTATAAGGCCAACAGTACAACGTGATAATAATTATGTGCCTACCACACTTCAACTTATCGAGGCAAGGTGTGTTCTGACGTGAAACTCTATTCCACACCTTGTCACGTTTTGGACATGTTTCTAGTAAACGAGTCCATCCTAGTTCGGGTAATCGGCAATGCAGAGATTCGTGTAACCGCGGCACCTTATACCCATCTGCTATAGGTCCGAACACCGCAATACATTAGTCTTTCATTGAGCAAAGTAAGGGCGAGGTTGAACCTTAAAACGACCGCTGTTACAAACAACCAAAGTAGGGCCAGTGCTCGAAAATCCGTTTTTCATTCTCTGCTCTTTAGCACGAAATTCCGGTAGAGGCGATATACAATTTGAAAAGTATCAGATATATTTGATTGGTCTCTTCGGGTTTTTTTTTTTTCATTTGCCTTGATCTTAGTCTGGCTGCCGAAAAGGGGTAAGTGTGACAAGGCTGGTGACATCACTTGCCTGTGGGCGAAGACCACACCCCTCCCGGCTCTTTGTGTATCCCATTCATAGGAAGCCAATTACAAGACTGTTTGACCAAGGTTTAACATCCAACTCAAGGGTTTTTTAATTACATGACAACGGACCTCACTTTCCATGACTTTAAGATGATGGAAAAATCGTAAACTCCAATCCTGCGATTTCCGGAGCCACATCATGTGACTAACTCATATACCTGACGTCATCAGCAGCCTTGATCCTTTGAGTGAAGCATCGGAGGAGGATCGGACGGCCGACGCGCTGACCACTGCATGAGCTCTTTAGTCGGAAGCGTGAAACTCGTATGGACTGATGGTCCACTATTGTAGGCAGTGACACCGTCCTTATGACGTCATAACTTGAGGTCTGAGACAGCAGTGAAGGGTCATGGGTAATATGCACTCTGCGTTGAATGTAAACACAGGGGTGAGGGCTACAAATCCGACCTACTGGTCCACCGACATCCCCAACAACCATACGCTGTAGGGGAAACACTGGCATTACTGAGACCATTTTCGCACCATGTCAAACTAACGGAATGTGATGTGCTGCAAGCTTAGCCATCATATCTTAGAGATTAGCCAAACTGAAATGCCGCAACCATTTAATTGATTGATATTTTACGCCGTGCTTAAGGTATTCCACTTATATGACGCCAGTATAAATACGCATGCGTACGACATTATGAACAGAAAACTTATAAATTGCACAAGAATTATCTGTCTTCATCTCATACTCACTTTTTGCTGTTGTTTCAGATGACTAGTTTAACTAGACTTAAAGGTTGAAGACAATGGAAGTATTTACCAATCTGTCATATTTCTACAAGTGAGGATGGCTCATCGTTATATACCAACACCTCGCCACCAACGGCGTATGCCTTATGTACCGCAAAGGGGGAGAGGTGGTGGCAGTCGTGGTCGTAACATTTACACTGGATCATTCTACACTCAGGAAGTACGAGAGCGTTCCCCACCGCAATACGAATACGAGCGGTACGCCGAACCATTTTATCCAAGGCCAAACATATACGATAGAAACCATAGTCCCGAATCAGAAGGAGATGAATGGTGGAGAGACATCGTGTTTGGAAATTCAAACTATCCTAATCAAAGAAGACGCCATGCAAAGAAAAACAGCGAATCTATGAAAAATGAAAGTCAACGCCCATACAACCATTCGAGCTATCCACGGCACAACAAAGTAAAATCGCCTGAAAAAGAGTTTGGCAAGGACAGAAGGTTGCCTTTGTCTGAAACTGTGTCTGTTAAGGAGACTGTGGCGTTGAGAAAAGGTTCTTTGAAGAACAAAAATACCCAATATCCAAAACAAGTTTGTCCACCCTTAAACAACAATTCGAACTTTCCAAGGCACAACAGAGTAAAATCGCATGAACAAAAGTCCGATAAGGACAAAAGGTTTCCTCTTCCTGAAACTGTGTCTGTTAAAGAGACCGTGACGTTGGGAAAAGGTTCTGCCAGGAACAAAAATATCCAAAATCCAAAACAAGTTTGTCCACCCGTAAACAACAATTCGAACTTTCCAAGGCACAACAAAGTAAAATCGCCTGAACAAGAGTCCGATAAGGACAAAAGGTTTTCTCTGCCTGAAACTGTGTCTGTTAAAGAGACCGTGACGTTGGGAAAAGGTTCTGCCAAGAATAAAAATATCGAAACTCCAAAAGAAGTTCCGAGGCCCAATGAGGTCAAATCACCTGAAAAAGAGTCCGGCAAGGACAAAAAGCTTCAATTTCCTGAAACAGTGTCTTTTAAGGAGACCGTAAAGTGTGGAAAAGGTTCTGTCAAGAACAAAAATGTTCAAGGTCCGAAATCAGTTAGTGCAAAATATAAAACTGCAACCACATCTAGAGCCAATTCTGTTAAAACGACAAGTTCTAAAGTAACAGAGTCTCACAACCAGCCCCCTGATACAAAATCAAGAAAAGTAAAAGACGTTATTTCTACTAGTGTAGACTCACAAAAAAACATTACACGTTCCTCAATTGTGGAGCATAGTGCTAATATTAACGACACCGAAGTGTTTCAGAGAACATCTGAATTGGGCAATGACTTATTCAAGCAAACGTTAAACGTGCTAAAGACAACAGCACATAATGGGAATATATCTAAACTCTCTGAAGATGTATATGATTTTGACAAATCATTAAGTGACGATGTGTCAAACGAAAACGTAAAAGATATGAGTAGACTTGTTTATTCTAATGATGATCACAAAGCAGACAATGATAAACCTTTGGGTAATCTTCTATCTGAAGACCCATATCCAGAATCAAATCTTGCAATTACAACTGTGATGAGCTCTCAAGAAAACGTTGACAAGGACGAATTTCCCACCGCATATGACCCACACGGAGAGTCCCCGAGTTCGATAAAAGTCAATGATTTCACATTAGTAAACCAATCTAAATGTACAGACATTATTAAATCTCACGATGTCATGGTTAATAAACGACCAGTGGTCAAATTGACTCGTTTGTCATCTGGTGACTTGGCCAAATATTCCAACACAACGTCAGCTTTACAATTAACGGGGACAGGTAAGACTTATACTGCTGACACCGAATATGTATCCACTGATGATGGTAAAGATATTGAAACTTTGAACAACGATTCGGATGGAACCCAACTCAATCCATTAAGTGTGGACCCAAAAGTGATGCCCATGTCTCTTATGCTGCGCATTAATTCGAACACGAAAGTGAAACGTAAAGTATTCCGAGAAGCAAAGCAGCGAGCAGCTCCAGAAAATAAATTCAAAGGCAAGAAGGACTTCGACTTGAAAAAGTTGAAACAAAAATTCCAAGGGTTAGTTCAAATGACAGTGTCGACGAAGTCCTCAAGATCCGTGAAATCTGCTTGTGTATCTACTAATTCCACGAAACATGATATAGAAATATCGAAAGACTCAATCGCCGACAACAAAGTTTTGTCAGACAAAAGCCAATCTCCAGACAAACTGTCTGAAGCAAATGAGGGTGCCTTAACTGTTGAGAATACGCCAGGGCCTTGCGCGCTTGATACAAGTGATCCGATATGTGATTCGAAAACAATTGAAACATGTGAAGCTGGCAATGACTCGTGCATTGTCCAGACTCCTCAACTTGATCAATTTCTGGATAAACCCATAACCGATCAACCTATACCAAGTCATGTTCTTGAACGTCCGTTGAGCGCTCCTGGACACCAAGATCATGTCTACAAAACGGATCAAACACAAATTGGAAAATTTGACAACTTACCAAGAAGCGCCCA
The DNA here is from genome assembly GCA_034783855.1 of Mopalia kennerleyi. Classification (NCBI taxonomy): domain Eukaryota; kingdom Metazoa; phylum Mollusca; class Polyplacophora; order Chitonida; family Mopaliidae; genus Mopalia; species Mopalia kennerleyi. Next base: position 10,165 of record JAVFBX010180947.1, read on the forward strand.
CAAACAATTGGCGACAGAGCGGCCTTCAAGTGCACCTTGTTCTGACAGCAAGGATCCTTTTCACTTTTCCACAGCCACTACAAGAAACGATAAAAGCGATGACAGCGAAATGTATCAAAACGATGAGACTTTAGCAGCGCGTTCTTCTCAAATGACGTCAATTGATTTCACTCACTTTACAACATTTGCCGAAAACAAGACGTTAGTGTCAGTTAATACCTCATTAAATTCTTATAAATATGACCCTGACATTTCTGTCAACGGGCATGTGGAAGAAACTAATGTAATTAGCGGCACTGAGCAGTCAAGCACCCATGTAGACAAATCATCGTTAAGCGGAAACGGAGATCTGCTTCTGTCTGATCTCCCCATACTTGTGAAGGAAAATGATCAAATCTTGGATTTATATTCAGAAAATCAAGAAGCCACAACGCATGATTTGGAAAAGGTTGAAAGGTGCATGCCAACGTGCGACTTGATTAAAAAAGACTTCACAGAAAGCGACCATAACTCAACGGACAGCACGCCTGAGTTGATCTCTATTTTTACCGAAAGTAGCAACATTTTAAGTAGCAGTAGCGACAGACTAAACGGGAGCAATGACCATAGCTCTGACGTCGATTTAAAGAAGGGTATACCCACCCCACCCTGTGGTAAGACAAATACTGCTACGCAACAAACAAACACCATTGTTTCATCAACTCCAGTCGTCATCCCGCCTTTTCAATCTGTGACAACAATCAAGCGTCCCATTTCGGTCCCGGCATCCGAACCGGCGGTGTCTTCTCCAACGCTATGGGTGCTCAGTCCGTTACATCTAGGACGGAAGAAAAGAAAATGTCGTAAAAAAGCCAAACCTATCAGAGATATGATTCTTCGACCGTTGTTGCCAAAAACATCGGATAACAAAGCTGAATACCACAAATCCTTGCCCTCGAATGAGCTAAATAATGATACTCCGACACAAGTTTCTAACTTTGATACAAACTATATCAATGTGGGGTCAGTTTTATCGGATGGGAGTCAATTACCATTGAATCTATCGAGGCCACCTGACGACAACAATGATTCGGTAGCATCCGAACCTGTAGAATCAGATAAATCGGATTACGATACTGATGACACTATTGTTGATCCGAGTGAGAGTCAGGGACCGAGTGAGAGTCAGGGACATTCTGACTCGCCATATGTATTAGATAAAAGCGAATCTAAAGATAGATGCAGTCCTGATAATTGTACCTACACGAGCACAATTGTAAAGAAAGACACTTCGGAATCCGTAGCTGATTCCCAACCTAACACTCATCATCGTCTTACTTATTTAATTCAAAGAGTTCGACAGAATTTGGGCAAAAATGCTAAGAGAAGATCCACAAAAGGGAAATCTGTGGACAAAGCGAGAAACACTCAAAGCGGAGTCTTCAGTGAAAATTATGAGAGTCAAACGACTCTCTCTACACTTACCGATTCAAACAATGTCAAACAGGACACAAATGAAGACGCCCTGTGTTTGCTTCAAGAATTGGAATGTTCGAAACCGAATACAAGTGAAGTTGAGATAAAAGACTCTGAGGAATCGTTGACGCCATTAAAATCGAAGAAAAAACGTAGGAAAGCTGGCATAACTTCATTGGACAAAAATGTTGACACGAATAAACCTGCTAAAAGGACGTACACAAGGAAAACGTCACCAAAAAAACAGACTAAGCCACGAGGAGATAACCCACAGAGTTTTACCACAGACGGTAAGTCGTTTTACTACATATATATTTCTCTTTCAGGTTTTTGCGGTACACATTTTAATAATCCTCAAAATAATTAATTGTTATTAGTATTAACTGATACTGATAATCTGATACCGAGTCATGCTAACAGTTGATGGTTCCAGCATGACTAACGTTCTCTGACTGATACCAAACATCCGTTGTCAAATGACAAATACCACTGGCAAATGTAAACGTAAATGCATTCTTGTTTTAATCAGCCTAATTACAAGCTTTATATAAGAAATTAGACGATGTTGAGTGATATCGAGAACAAAATCTGGTCAGGGTGTTATCCCTTAAATAGAGTGTTGTATCCATATAGCATTAATAGGTAAGGAAGGAAACCTGGTAACTTACTCAACGAAGTGGAGAAAAGGTATTGTTGACAGGGGGGAATGTGGCGATGTCGATGTCCGGGTTAGGTTAAAGTTTAATGTTTAACACATGCTATTCATATCCAAGGCATACCTTTCAGGTTAAGCGTTTCTGTTTAGCTCACAAGTTAAGGTTTTTTGTTGAGGTCATTTTGCTGGGCTCAAAATTATTGAAAATATTATAGTCTTATTCAGGTTAAGCTTTTTTGTTGAAGAGATAACAATCCACTGTTCAGGTTAAGGTTTTATGTTGCGGTTAAATTACATGCCATGTTAAGGATTTTGGTTGAGGACATTTGACTGGGTGTGTTGTATAGCCTATGTTGTCAGTTACTTGTCTACGTTGTTAGTTTTGGTATTTTAAAACTTCACAAGTTAAGGTTACTTGTTGATGTGATTTTCTTGGCTCAAGTTAGTTGAAAACGTTATAGTCTTGGTTATCGATCAGTAACTTTTTCAAATATTAAATTTTGACAGTTTCTTAACCCTAACTTCTTAAAGTTTAATTTAACACTTTTAAAAAAATTTTAGATGCAATATTATTTTCTTAAATCAGAGTTAAGATGTAATTTTTTTCTAAGAATACCTATTTTCCTTTGAATGTTTTAAATTATTGTTTTTTAATTAATTCTTTTAAATTGAATTTTCTGAAAGACAATTCTCATTAACGTTTAAGATTAAATTTTTAATAAAAATTTTAAAAAAAAATAATTTCATTTTAAACATAATCTTTAAAAAAAAAAATTTCTTTGTATATTTAAAATAATTAAAAGATTTTTGCTAGATGCTTTTTTCATTCTTGATATTTTGTTTCTTAATGTAAGATTGGTAATTCCTTTTATGAAAAATACTCAATTCAAATACACCCCCTGGCTAAATACAGTGTTTCCTGGTTGATACGTCTTTTTGATTGTACAGTAATTCTCTCAATACAGCTAAAAAGTTTACATATTATGTATGTGTTAGTGTGGCTACTCACTGTTGGAAGACACTACCGTCAAGTCAGTAAAACATATATCAACGAACCAGCCATCCAACCAAACAACCAGCCAACCAATCAATCTAACTGCTGTTTTTGACTAAATGCCTAGCTCGGTATGCTGGCGGAGTCCCTTGTTATTATTTGTTTTCTGACAGTAACTTCGTGTAAGTATAGGTTCCAAGACAAAGTAACGTATATCATTAATTCATCGCCCTTTTCTTAGATACATTAGGATCGATGTTTGGTATTAGTAGACAGTTTGTATTTATTTTATGACAGTTATTTCATTATAGTATAAGTTTCGAGACAAAGTGAAGTTTTATTATTAATCCATCGCCATTTTGTTTAATAATTATGGATTGATGATGTGTTATATGTGGTATTAGTAGATGGTGTGTATTGTTTTGTATTGTATTGTACCGTACTGCATTGGTCCTTAATCTCAGAAGCACTAGGACTTTCTACACATATCGCAGTTAATAATATTTACAAAAGAAATAAAGTACATCGATACCTTAATGGTTCTAATTATGAAGAGATATATATAGATTGACCTGTGAAAAGGTTCAGTTATAAAAGATGCATAAAATGAAGAAAATAGGTTACTTAGCTATACATTGCATAATTAAAGATAAGTTCGTGATTTATGACCTCAAACAATGCACCGCTTTCAACCTATGTAATCTTCAAATTAAACTTTTTCTCAAATGAGCGATTTTGTAAAGGCTTTTTCTCCAAATTGAAAGTGGCTTGTAATACAATTGAATGTCATTAGATATTAGGTAAGTAATTGTAATTTTTAAAAAGCGGACACCTTAAATCACCTTAACTTTCGCCCATATTTCCGAAGCTGATTATAAAGCTAGCTCTTAAATTTTAAATTAAATATTTAAAGGTTATGCTGGTGCAAAAATTTAATTGAAATTCCGATTGCAAATAGATAAATTTGAGCCTAGAATTTATTTTTCCAGTAAGCATATTTTGGAATGTCCTATTTGCCGTATATTGATACCACCCGGCGAATTGTGTATCACCCAATAACTAACAACGAAAAACAACACCTGGAATTGCCCCCCCCCCCCCCTTGACTATACTCAATAGCTATATTATACCACCTACTATTTATACTACAGGGCAATTGTGTACTGCCACGTGACTACGCTCCAATGATATCACCAGGTAACTGTGTATTACCCCCGGAATACACTAGGATGGTACCATCGGGTAACTGTGTTTTACCG
>JAVFBX010180958.1:0-14527 GCA_034783855.1 Mopalia kennerleyi
TTTTTTTATTTACATGTTTATATGATGAAGAAAAATGGAATCATTTTAATTTTATTTATGAACACTCATAGAATAAAAAAAATTGAAACTCTTCAGAATCAAAAACTTTTTAATTAGTGTTTTTTTATTTTTTTATTTTTATTTACATGTTTATATGATGAAGAAAAAATGGAATCATTCTAATTTGATATATGAACATTCATTCCATAGAATAAAAAAATTAAAACTCTTTAGTGTCTGCATTGTAACAAATTATTTTATTTTTTTATTTACATGTTTATATGATGAAGAAAAAATGGAATCATTTTAATTTGATATATGAACATTCATTCCATGGATTAAAAAAAAATAAAACTCTTTAGTGTCTGCATTGTAACAAATTATTTTATTTTTTTATTTATATGTTTATATGATGAAGATAAAATTAAATCATTTTGAACACTTATTCTATTAACCCTTGAGTACGACGTTAAACCCCAATCAAACAAACAAACTTATTCCATAGAAGAGTACAAAAACAAGCCATTTTGTTGGGCTCTGTTGGGTGGTTTTTAAGAAGTTTCCTCCCAGGTTTCCACCATAATAGGGCAAGGAACAGTGTGAAGTGGATAATCCGTCATCATATAAGTGAAATACCCTTGAGTATGATGTTAAACCCCAATCAAACAATCAAACAAACAATCTTTAATACTTGCACCAGTATTATACGAGAGAAATAACCTTAAAATATACTCTGTAAATTTTAAAAACACTTCACATTTCATGATTGTGTTTGTTTGCAATTGTTGTTTGTTGAAAATGGCATTAAACGTTAATGAATCAATAAATCAACAATGTTGCAAGCTGTGGCTATGTGTTAGACTTGGTTGATGTTATTTGTAATGCCTGCACCAGTATAATATGAGTGAAATAACTTTAAAAAGTACAGTGTTAAAAACACCATGTAAACTTTCGTGACAGGTGTACAGAGTTTGAGTAACCACCTTGAGCAGGTTGACAGGAAGGAGACCCAGGATGTAGCTGCCACAAGGATCCAGGCAGCCTATCGAGGGAAGACAGTGAGACAAGCCCTAGACTGGAAGCTGCCGTCGGGGAAGTCAGTCGGCAATAAACTACAGTCAACTGGGAGCAGGCCTCAAAAAGTGAGGCGCAAGTTTTATAAACATTCCGTAAAAATAGTACCAAATCATTAACATAATTGTTCACAATACACATCATTAATATCTTGGAATGCCTCTTTTTATGTTAGATTTTGTGGTCAAACAGGCAAAGGCAGTTTTTGGACACTGCCACAAAAAGATTCTTTTGCTTCAGTGCAGATAACACTTTTGGGTTACTGCCTAGTCCATAATCTTCCATTTGTTCCTCATTAGTCATTCCCCTACCTTGTCAGTGTGTTCACACCTACCTGTCTGCCCCTGGGTCCTAGGAAGTATTCCTTTTAGGGGAGAAATCAAAAGAAAATGCCCATAGAGAGAGTGACCTCTGTTGTGTTTCCCCACAGGGGGAGTGTGTTCACACCTACCTATCTGTCCCTGGGAAGTTTAATTTTGAGTGGAGAAATCTGAGATCAAAAGAAAATGCCCATATAGTGAGTGTTTTGTTTCCCAGCAGGGAGAGTTATAGTGTTATGTAACTCTCCTACAGTCACCCATGTATGCTGGCTGTCTAGGTGTGTAGAAGTTACCCAATAATTATGTGACTATTTATTGAGGGGCTTTATTACCAGTTACCACTCTGTGCATGTCTTGAGACAACATGGCTAAAGCATTATCATGTTACATGTATTATGAAGTTCAGCCCTGTGGCTTTAAATCAATGTTTGCATTCTATGGGAGGGCTTTAATTAGCTACATATTTCACTATTTCTCAGTTCAGGCTGTAGATTATACTGCTATTTGAGATAACACAGCATGATCCACCAGAGTTAAACTTATGAAGTGCAGTTAGTTACAAAATCATGAAATATTAGGCTTCTACAAATGTCTTTAACTTGACATTTAACTATACATTGAGTGTGTGTTAACATTTTTTTTTTGATGTCCTTTGGCTTGGAAGGGGTCTCATACACTACCATGCAAACCGGGTATCCTGTCTAACTGAAATTGTCCTTGAAATATAATCAGGACAGAGATCACCTCTCTTGACCAATAAACACTGTTGTTGTTGTTGTTGTTGTTGCAATTCCACTATAATGCAGCAGCACATTATCCTTCCATTAAAAAAACAGAATTCCCCAAACTGGGTCTTGTTTGAGCTACTGTAGAGATTAACTGATCTCTGAAAATAAATGAACCCTCAATCAAAAACCTGTGTGTCTGACATCAAATAAACCAGGTGAAACACTTACATACAAAACCAAGTCATATCTCTGAGGTACAGTTCACCAAGCATGCCCCTATTAAAGTGGAAGTGTCAGAAAGTGCTTCACAAAGTGTTGTTGCTCGTGGTCAGAGCGTGTTGTAACATCCCTTGTCTGTCACAGGAGAAGTATGAAGATCTTGGGGAAGACAGTTCTACCTTTAGTGACATCACCATTACAGATGAGTCAGATGCTGAGTCAACTCATGGACATGTTAGAAAGGTACATATTCAAATTCATTAATTCGTTCCCTTAATCTTTGTTAGTGGCTATTTAAGAGGAGAGGCCCACGACCATGGATTAGTGGTTAGCGAGTGTGCCTAATAATCCTACTTTGATGTACATGTACTGTTCACAGGATTGAGTCCGCCTGTCAACCATCAGGTATATCAGTGAGTCAAACAATGTGGCTCTGACAATTGCACTGGGTGGTCTTTATGAGGTTTCCATCCCCTTTTCCACTGTAATTAGACAACGAACTGTGTGAAGTGGACAATCCATCGTCATATAAGTGAAATACCCTTGAGTAGGACATTAAACCGTAATAGAAAAAAAAACTCAGTAAAGTTACACTTATATATCATGAGGTACCTTTTTATCGAATATTTATACATGTACCTCTAAAATCATGAAAGTACTAAGGTTTTTTATTAGATGAGTTTATATTTTTGCATATTTCATACCTTATTTTCATTCAGATCCTTATTTTGAAAAATATATATACATATATATGTTTAGATAATTTTTTTGTCTTTGCTTTAACTCAAAGATTGGCACCGGTTTGGCTGGACGAGATTACCACCCAGGTGATCGATATCGTCGTGAGGTTTTGGAAGAGGCTAGGATGGAAGCTGACCCCCTGACTAACCCCAGATTTCGTGTTCCAGAGGTGAACTGGGACAGACCTGCAGCTGACCCGTACAGTACTTTTAATGTCTTCACTCGTAATTACCAGCAATCGGAGAGAGGTAAGACAATTAATGCTGGGGTTCAACAAGACGTCATTGATGAGTTTTACTTTCAAGTACTTTTCAGAGGGAGCTCCTGTTGCCCTGGTGCTCTCAAAGCTTAGGGGCATCATGTAGCTGTTCTGCTTGTGATGTGTCTGTGTTACACTCAGTGATTGTCTTGTATATGTCCTGTCTTGTCTTGTCTTTGTTTGTTGCCAGTGGTGCTGTGGGTGATTTCCTTTACCGATTGGACTGGCATGCTGTCATGTTAGTGAAATAACCTTAATTACAGCATCAAACTTCAACCAAACAAACAAACAATATACAGTAGTATAGTTCCTGTTGCTGTCTTCATTAATTGGGTAGACATGTAATCGCACAAGGGAAATAACCAGCTTGTCCAGAGACTCAAAACAAATAAAGGAAACACAGACCACAGTGATCAGACCTAGTAAAAATTCACCCATACATTCGACCATTAAAAAAAACCCACTCATTTATCTACTGTCTTTGATTTTCTCTCAGAGAGACAAAGCCGAACTGGTTTAGAAATGAAACAACCCTCTGAGCAACAAAAGCTGATTACAGGGACATCAGCGTACAAGGATACAAGACGACAGCCATCAGGGGCAGTAACTCATGGGAGACAAGGTCGTTTGAGTCCTGAAGGAATACACAGCATTGCATCAGAGAAGTCAACTGAAATTCATAAAATTCCGGAGCTTGGGCGAGGCGAGGACAACAAAGGCAGACAACTCAGGGACCGTGATCCAGTAATCAGTCATAGGTATGTGTCCAGAAAAAAAGGTTTTCAGAAAAGTAGTTAGATTTATGACACAGTGGATTTAGGCGATTTTAGTATGACTAACATCACCTCAACATATGCTAAATACGAATTGAATTACCACAAAGCTTTTAGTACATGTATCTTATTTTGACTATCGGACATTCAGCGATTGGATTGAATAAGTAATACTTGTTGAATGGCAAACACAGGTTTGTTGGAGCCTTATGGGGACTTCTTTGAACAGATTGATCAAATGATTTTACTTGTCTCTTTCATTTTGTGTATTTTTCTTTGACATTCAAATGGTAATTCAGGCCAACTTTTTCTTGACAAGGGAGGTTGTGCAAACAAATTTGTACTGTTTCACTTTTTTGTAACACTGATACCCTTATCAAATGTTTTACTTCAAATTCTTATGCTGATCAGATAGCATCCTTGTGAATATAAAAATAAATAACAATTCGATATCAATTAAATGACCCAAATCTATTTTACATATGTTGATATCAGGAGTGAAGATATACGATCCCGCCTTGTCTCCGCCACTTTTCATCCAACCACAGAAAATTTTACTGAAGACAAAGATGAAGATCTCACCATAGAGGGAGATAACTCTTACACTCAATCCTTTGACAGGTTTGTCTGGATATCGCTCTATTTTGAACCATGGTGTGCCGTTCTGTTAACTGACTCCTTTGAACAACTGACATTTTCAAAACAGAAATGCATGCTGTGTTTTTCGCCTTTCTCTCAATTTGAGTAAACATATAGAGAAACTTGTTGAGCTGTTGTGGAGCTCTTCTGTCAATTAAGGTGAAAAAGCATTATGCGGGTTACATGATGTGGCTTGGGCAATTCCAGGGTCTGTTTTTACTAGGTTTCCTCCCGGTTTTCCACCTAATTTAAGCAACAAACAATGAGAAATGGGCAACCCGTCATCATGTAAGGTAATACCATTTAGAACAACATTAAACCCCAATCAAACAAATAAACAAATAATTGAAATTCTAGCCATTCTTTTAGCAACTTTGCGTACAACAAATTCAAGGTCTAATTAAATATAATTTGTTGTTTACAGTGAACCCGAGGAAGCTGCCGCCATCCATAGACAGAAGGTGGAGTCTGTTGCCTTAGCAACCCGAGGAGCACCAGAAGTGAAGCAGAGTTATGTTGCCCATGAAGAAGACTTCATGGAGTCTGAAGTATCAAGTGTAGCTGAGGATGAATTCCCCATTTCTTTCCCTTCTAAGGTGATTATTTATTCATTTCATGTGGTTTGTTATTTGCTTAAATTGCAGAAAACAAATATCTTTCTTTGCACCGTTTCTCATTTCTCAGCTCTCGCCATACTTGGTTTTTTTCACCCATTGGGCTTGCAGGCCATCATGTGAGTTTTTTAAATGAACAAATCATTTACCCTGGTGCTCTCAGAGTAAAGGGCTACATGAAGCAGATCTGTTTGTGAAATCTTTGTAGTATGTCCTGTGAAGTCTTTGTATTCATAACATGTGTACTGTTGCTGTCTTGGCAAAGGGTCTGGTTGAAGCACCAGATCAATCTTCAAAATGGCAGGACGTCATCTAATCGTGGATTCAAAGTAACCGGCTCCTGTAGACCAGCACACTTTGTTTCCATTAAACCAGCACAACATACAGCATATATATATATATCAAATATTGTTTTCATTGATTTTGTTTTGTTTCTTCGAAAAAAATTACAATTGTAAAATCACAACAAAATGTTGGCTGTATCCTACAGATATCTCTTGAGAGCAAATCTCAGATGGGACCTACTGAGACCCAACAACCCCCTCGCTTTTCTCCAAATTCACTGGAGCGGAAAATGGCAGCAGAATTAAACCTTCTGGAAAGTATGGAAGAGTCCATGAGACAATTGACAGGGGTGGAAAGAAGTAGAGCTGTGTCTATGGCACAACAGGAGACTGTTTCACTTGCACAGATTCTCAAGGTATCTTCTTGTCGCTAACAACCTTTATTGTAAAAGTAGTATTTCATATTGTTATAAATTCAAAGTGGTTAACTATATCAGACCTGGCTATGGGTAGTTTGGAGCTTAACTATTCTGTCTATCTAGCACTGTTCCAACGTTGCAAAACATGTAATGATTGTGCTAGTGACAATTTATGTTGGAATACAACATGGCATAAATCACCAATGAATCAAGTTCCTATGATTATTTGTTTGATTGGTGTTTTACGTCATACTGAAGGGTTTTTCACATATACACATGTACTTTGAATTGTTCAATGCTGCTAAATGGTAGAAAACCAAAAAGAAATCCTGTAAACCCTCTAGGTAATCTTTGAATCCGCGTCCGTGGCTTAGTGGTTAGCGACTTTGCTTACTAAAGCCTTCTTTGATGTGCCGTTCACAGGATCCAATCCATCTGTCGACCCTCAGGTATATCAGTGAGGGGTGGCTTTCACAAGGTTTTTCTACCGTAATTTGGCCGGAACAGAGTGGAGTGGACAATCCGTCGTTATATAAGTGAAATATCCTTGAGTACAACATTACACCTCAAAGAAACAAACAAAATCTAGATGATCTTTGTAGTAAACACTAAACTTTTTGTATGAAAGGCAGCCTGTAACCAACTAGTGATACATTGATTGACTAATAATTACTAACAATTTGTAACGTTTTCTTGACTTTCTTTCAGGTTACTTCAGTATTATTCGTCCTAGTTTTTCTAGTTAATCTTTAATGACATATTTTTTGTTTTAAAAATTGGTCTGCTCAGTCTCGGCAACAAGTACATGAGATACAGATGAAAGATCTTCAGTTAAAAGCTCGTCAGGAATCAAATGAAGCCAGCCAACAGCTTGAGAAGGCAAGAAAACGTGCATCAGAGGCAGCACAAAATGCTGTTCAGATGATTGCTATGGTGAGAGGTGGGGAGACCAGTCAGTCACTGCAGGAGTCCACGAGAAAACTAATAGAGAGTCAGGCTGAGGCGGCCAAAGCAACAGCAGAAGCAGCAAAATATATAACCAGGGGAGCAGTTTCAGCAAAGACTAATATCCCCTCCAAAGCCAGAGAGTCCATCCAAGGGAAACAATCCAAGGTAACAATTTTTGGACTGGATTTCAGTACATGTACTTACAGATACAGGACTGAGTGAAATAACCTTAAATACTGTGTTAAAACAAAGATGCTGACTATCTAGCCTGTTCAGACCTGTATACCTTGTGTATTTTGGAGTATTTTGTACACATAATTTATGTTAAATACACAATAACGCCAAACATATGAAATCATGAAATACTTACTAAAAAATAGATATTTAAGTACTCCTTTCCGAATCCATGCATGCAAAGATAACAGGGAAAGAAATAGAAAATTCTCTAAAAGAAATTCATGTAAGTATAAAATACACATACTGATCTGAAAATACTCTTCAAGGTCAGTAAATACTTGAAAACTTATTTCTAAATGAGAAAATACACATACTGGTCAGAAAATACACATAATGGTCAGAAAATACATACTGGTAAAAAAAATACACATACTGGTAAAAAAAAATACACATACTGGTCAGAAAATACATAAACTGGTCAGAAAATACACATACTCGTCAGAAAATACACATAATGGTCAGAAAATACACATACTGGTCAGAAAATACATAAACTGGTCAAAAAATACACATACTGGTCAGAAAATACACATACATACTGGTCAGAAAATACACATACTGGTCAGAAAATGCACATACTGGTCCGAAAATATTCCTGTGTGTTATTTTGGAAGGCTATTTTTTGCTTACAATCAGTTAATGTTTCTCTGACTGATGTGGTGAATATTTCTTTTAAATCACCTGATGCAGCAACCAACTGCTCGACACACCTGTTTGACAAAATGTATATAAAACTTTTCCTTACTGCAAACATATAAGTTTGTTGTGGATGATTTAGTTTCTTTGGAAACAAAGGTTGCAAGGTCCTGGACAGGTATTCATAAAGCTACTCTAAACATTTCTTAAAGTTAAGCAATATTTAGCAAATTTTAAGCTTTTTATTTCCCCTGGAAAAATGCGTAAATAATTTAGTTCACATTTTATAAATTTCACTTATAATCTTTCATTTGAGATTATAGAAACTTTAGAAAAATGGTGTTCATGTATCTAAAATGATGCTTGAAAATTTGCATAGATTTTCCTTAACTTTAACAAATACTTGAGTGGCTTAATGAATACGGGCCCAGGAACATATTGACTACGTGTATGTACTATCCATGTTTAATTGAATATTACAGACTGTATCACACCGAGCTGGTGGTGAGGAATACTCAGCAGTCACTCAACCCAGCACTGCTCGCTCTGTGACCTACTCCAGAGACTACACTGACCTGGAGAGCACCTCTAAATCAGTAGGCAATCTCAGACCTAAATCCAGATCTACAAGGTACCATTTCTTAAAAATACTTTATTAAATATTTATCTATATTATATATTTCAACCTTTCTCCTACATAAATGAAGGCTTTTTTTTTTTATATTTTGTGAACATTTTTCGCTTTATAATTGAACAGATATCATACATTATTTAATATTTTGGTTTATAATTTCACATTTGTACAACACTGGGGCTTAGCAGAAATCTCTTTTTCTTCCTGATCTGTTTCTCTTTGTCAAGTGCAGTGTGAAATTTAAGAAATTCAATTTTTATTGAATGCCATGGCTTAATGGTAGTGTGTGCGCCTCCTATTCCTACTCCAATGTATCATTCATGGGATCGAGTCCCTCTGTCGACCATCATGTTTATGAGTGAGTCACACGATGTGGCTCCGGCAATCTCCAGGATGGTTTTTACAAGTTGTCCTCTCGGATTTCCACAACATTTTGGCAAAGAAACAATGTGAAGTGGACAATCCATCGTCATTTAATTGAAATACCCCAATCAAACAAACAATCAATTTTTATCAACGTTTTTCTTTTCTATTCTTTTCTATTTGGCATAAGTAAAATTTCAGGATTGTGAAACAAATTCTTATAGTTGATATGATATACATGTATGAAGGGCAGTGCTGTAATGAAAGTTATATAATACTTTGCATACTTATATTACTGTGTACAACAGACTCTTGCATACAAATGTCATGATTGTATGCTGATTTTTATTTGCAAATAAAGGGAATTCTTCTGAAATGACATTCTCCTCTGTTAATTAACAACAACAAAATAGACGTATTTAGCATTTAAGGAGAAAATTTTTTTTGTAAATATATGTAAAATGTTTTCCACCATAATAGGGCAAGGAAAAGTGGACAATCCGTCGTCATATAAGTGAAATACTCTTGAGTATGACGTTAAACCCTAATCAAACAAACATTGTTTTAACAATATACTGAAGAAATAGAAAGTTCCTTCATTCACATGTTAGCACATAACATAAGCGTCACAGCATCAAAAACATATGTACAAACTGAAATTTATCATTCAGTGGGCGGAGCTCCCAGTCAGCTGACGTGGTGACAGCCAATGACTCACAAGATGATAAGAAGAGTTCCTCAATACGTACGGCCAGTGGTGTTGTGGCAGAAGACGAATCTAAATCAGAAAGTATCGCGGAGGATTTATCCTATGCTAAAGGTAATGTCTAGGAGTTAGTAGTATGTTATTCATTGGCATTGAACTCAAACTCAAGATAGTTATCTTATGACATCTGGAACCGTATTCATAAAGGTACTTAAGTATTTCTTAAAGTTAAGAATTATTTAGTCAAATTTCAGCCTGCCATTTGATCATGAAAATAGTTTAATGTAAAATAATCCGTTGATTTTAAAGAAACCTTTATTCTTATCTAATAGCATTGTTATACGATCAGTTAACTAAACAAACTCCCAATCTTACATCCCCCAGTGTTTTGACACATAGGCAATAGCCCCCTATAAAAGCCTTTAGGCTCTAGTTTGGTATTGAATTGACATCTCTGCAAACATTTTTTTCTCAGCGATCCTGTTGTGAATTTGGCCAAAACTATTGTAGGTAAATTTAAACTGTTCTATTTGATTCTGCAAATATTGCTTAATTATGTAAATGTATATTATAATTTTCTCAAGGATCTGGTGATGATTATTCAATGAATTTTGACGAGTCTATGACAGAGGATGAGGTTGAGGAAAAGTCATTTAGAATGGTGTTACCTTCAGAGAGTCACAGACGTAAAGCTAAACACCAACGCACCCAATCAGATGTCTCTGTGACTTCTGAAGAAATGTCAGGTACCTATTCAACTAATTTAATTTGGTTTTCCTTCAGCTGGCTTAGGGGCCTATGCGTCATGTAAGACATACGTGAATTTTTTAGTTCCGGATTAGGGTGAATGCTAAACCTAACCCTAAAACTAACCCTTATACTTACTCTAAAGCCCAACATAAACCTAACCCTAAACTAAACTTAACCCTAAAACTAACCCTAAACCTGACACTGAAATTCATGTCATATCTTACATGACAGACTGACTGGCTAAGGGCACTATCTGTCATTGGTTTTGGCCAGTGAAGTTGAGTGGGTTTCTCCACTCATTAGGCCGGCATGTCATCTGTTAAATAGTTAAACTAAAATAAATAAAATATTAAAAACTCTGATTTCCATCAGAGCAAAACATTTCACAATTGATAGAATCACTGGGGTGTTTTTACGAGGATGCCTTGATTTTCTACAGTATTCAAGCAAGGAACAGTGGGAAATGGACAATCCATTGTCATAAAAGTGAAATACCTTTGAGTACATCATTAAACCCTTGACAAACAAACACATGTTATAGTTGTATAAGTGTAGCTATTTATTGTTGAAGAACACCACCTTCTGATAAGTGAAATACACTTGAGCACCAAAACCCTAACAGGCCTTATTTTTTCACGTGAATGTTGAGGATACGCAAACGAAAATTCACACGAACGGTCAGCGTTCACGCAAACTTTAGACCATGTAAGCCTACATGGTGTCTACAGTGTATGCAAGCTTAGACTCACTATAATCAGGATATATTTAAGTATGAACCATTTTCTGCTTTACTTATGACGTAAATTTGAAGGAAAAAACCCAATTGTTTAGGCTAAATTAAGTGCAACAGAGATCGATAAATAGATCGAAATAGAAAACCAAGGGCTGTGTTAGGTGTGACAAGGTGGCTGGCTCTGGCTCTCTACACCATATAGCCTATAAAGGCTATAAAACAAAGTACTTATTTAAGTGAAGAACCAATGACGTTTTTCTCCATTTTCAACAAATATTTTTAAAAAAAGAAAATAACTCAAGTAAAATTACTACTGTTTTTTCCATTTTATACAAGTATTTTAAAAACCAACACCTGAAGTCAATTTACAACTATGTTGTTTTCCATTTTATACAACTATTTAAAAAACAACATCTCATGTAAATGTACAACTATGTTGTTTTCCATTTTATACAAGTATTGAATAAACAACACCTCATGTAAATTTACAACTTTGTTCTTAATTGTAACTATTGTGGTCTCCATTGTGGTCTCCATTTTATACCTACTTCGATTTACTGTTCACGGGATCGAGTCCGTCTGTCGATCCTCAGGTATATGAGTGAGTCACACGATGTGGCACTCGGTTTTCCACCATAACATGGCAAGGAACAGTGTGAAGTGGACAATCTGTCGTCATATAGGTGAGATACCCTTGAGTACGACGTTAAACCCCAATCAAACAAACAAACCATTTTATACAAGTTTTTTAAAAAACCAATATGTAGGTTAAATTACAACTATATTGTTCTTCATTTTACACAACTATTTTAAAAAAGAAACAAGTAAAATTACAACTATGTTCTTCGTTTTACACAAGTATTTTTAAAGACCAACACATCAAGTCAAATAACAACTATGTTGGTCTTTGAAAAGTATTTGAAAAAAACCAACACCTAGGTTAAATTACAACTATGTTCTTTATTTTACACATCAAGTAAATTTACGACTATGTTGTTCTCCTCTTTTTTAAGTAAAATTACTGGCTCTTCATCATTTCAGTGAGCTCAACTAAATTTGGAGGAGAGGAACTGAGTTCGTTGTTCATCGGTGAGGATTCTTTCAATCGCTTCACCACTGAGATGGTCAACCAGTATATGAGAGAGGAAGAGCTCAGAGCACAACACCAGGTACTTCTACTCTCAGAGTAAAACTTCTCCTGGGAATTTGAAAGGAAGCTTCCTGTTGTCCTGTTCAGGTATATGACTGAGTCACACGATGTGGCTCTAGCATCCAGGTGGTTTTTACGAGGTTTCTTACCAGTTTTCCACCGTAATTAGGCAAGGAAGATTGTAAAGTGGACAACCATCGTCATGTAAATGAAGTACCCTTGAGTTCGACATTAAACCCCAATCAAACAATCGTGTTGCCCTGCTGCTCTCAGAGCTAAAGGGTAACACAAAGCTGAGATGGTCAACCAGTATAGCTTCCTGTTGTCCTGAATTGTCTGGTTACGGGCAGTTTGTTTGAAGAGTTGCAATTCTGTCTTTACTTAACACTAGAGGAAAATTAACTTTCCAACATTATGAAAATGCTTCACATCTTGTTTGTGCTAGTGTCTATTATTGTTGGAATCCACCACTGCCATATAAGTGAAATACTCTTAAGCACGGCATAAAACACCAATCAATTATTCCTGTTGCCCTGATGCTCTCAGAGCTAAAGGATAAAGTAAAGCTGATATTTGCATCTTTTGATTGTTCTATCTTCCCATTGTTTGTTGGACTCTCACTAAGGGCAGTTTGTTTGAAGAGTAGCAATGCTGTCTTTGCTTAGCATTTGTTTGTTGCCAGTGATGTCAAGGGTGGTTTCTTTCACCCATTAGGCTGACATGCTGTCTAATTGCTTTCTAGCAACATTAAAACCAAACTCAATAAATACCTCTGACACTTGTAGGCCTCCCTATTGAAGCTGCGAGAAAAGGCATTACGTGAGAAAACAAAAGCAGAGCTGGCTTGGCTCGACCAACAGAGAAAGAGGATGCGTAACAAAGGTTCTGATGATGCTTATCCTCAAATTAAGAAGCGCCAACGAGGGATAATCCTTAAGCTAGAACAGGAACAGGCTGAGATTAAAAGGTTACAGGAGGCTAATCTAGCTGCAACAAAGGAGAGACAGATTATCCTCAGACAACAGCAAGAACTTCAAAAACTCAGGAAAAGTACACAAAATGTGAGTTACAAGTACATTAATAGACCAGATTCTGTAACAGCGGGACTTTTCAGAAATATATCGGACTTGAATGGACCAGATCTAGGTGTGGTTCTCGGTCTCAGTGTAGACTAGTAGACAAGCTTAGTCGTATGGTCGTTGCTTAGCACTGGAGGAATGTCTCTTTTTATAACAAAGCTAAAAAAAACATTTTATGGTTTTTATCATTATTGGTCTGTTTCTTACAAAATCTGTTGTACATTTAAGCTTAAATAAACAATACAGTGCGATCTGAATTTTCAAAAATTGGTACCGAGTATTCAATTTATGAGTTATCAGTCTATTATGAGTTACTAGTTTATGTGTGCCTCATATACTTATTGCTGCACATTTGTGAAGAGTGATCACACACCCTTACACACAGGTCCGCAAAGAGTGACCACACACCCTTACACACAGGTCCGCAAAGAGTGACCACACACCCTTACACACAGGTCCGCAACTTTAGTTTAAGTTACACTGTTCTGTTCAGCTCTTCCTGATTTGTCAATTTAAAATTATTCTAAATGTTACCCAAAACCACCTCAAATTTCTTTAATGACCAATCCTTACTTCTTTGTTTGTTGTGACCGCATGAAATCAAACCTTGTTTTCGTCTACTCTAGTAGAATAACCATTGAAATGAAAAAGAGTGCATGATTTTTAAGAAATTTTGCTGAGAACTATTTCCATGGAAAAATTAAAAACATTTTTTAAAAATCTAGACAATCTAGCATAAATAATATGCACAGATTTCCATATAATTCATTATGGAAGACAATTTTTGTTTATTTTCATAACAATAACATGTGCAAATTTACTCGTTCTTTATTTTCTGTGATGTCACTGTCTTATTATATTACTCACATTTTATGATACTTTGGTATTATATCTGTTATTTTGTCAGACATGGGAGAAGGTTCACGGAGGTCGACCGAGTCGCTCCAATCATCGAGGCTTTAGACAAGATGAGATTCACACAGAGGATGAAGTCACATTACCAGTAAGATAGCAGAGGGTTAGGAGGGAGCTTCCTGTTGCCCTGGTGCTCTCTGAGCTAAGGGGCAACATGAAACCTGTTTGTGAAGTCTTTGTATTAAGTTCTGTGAATGTCCTGCTTTATCTTTGTTTGTTTTCAGAGGTGTCTAGGGCCCGCGGCCGTGGCGTAGTGGTTAGCGAGTGCGCTTTCTAACGCCTACTTTGATTTACCGTTCACAGGAT